>VDFB02167090.1:0-13613 GCA_007258455.2 Sequoia sempervirens
GTATTCCATTGGAATTTACTAATACCAAAGCTATTTCCTAATAAGAAATATTACATAGCTAACTGTTTATTCCAATCAAAGAAGCTAATGTGCTCCGTCGAATTTGCGTGCACATTAACATTGTTCAGTGATAAATAGTTGTGTTTCTTTAAACTATTGCATCATGCTATGCTTAGCTATGAAGCAATCTGGTGAAGTATAGAGTGGTTTTCTTTGATTTAGTTCATTTCATGCAATACACATGAATAATACCTGGGAGACTCAATTTAGAATCTTTTAATTTCTTTGTTATCTTAAATGTTGAATTTTGTTTGCAATAATTTGAATTCATGAAGTATTTCCTGCAAATTATTTGTGTTCATGAGATTATGGAATGATACATGTTTAATTTGGCGGAACATTGCTATATAGTGTTTGATATATTTACTAGTGAGCTAAGAAACCATAGACCCCTCATGATTAATAGTAAATTTAGCACAATGAACCTTGAGTGAACCTAATGTGTGAAGACTTGACATTCTCAAGCCTTTAGTTAGGAAGTCTTGGTGAATCTTTCAAGAGAGGTAGGTTCTCTCATTCTTTGAGCGAGAATTTATTTTCCTATTGGTGTGTGAGTAGCATCCATGTCAACTCTATTGAGAGGAAATGTAGCAAAAGAAGACATGATAGGTGGAGAGGAAGGAGATGGGTTGGGAACATCATGCGATACTTGAGGAGTATGAAGAGGGGAAGGGTTTGGTGAATGTTTAAAAGAAAAATCAATTTCATCAAAAGAAGATGAAGATATTTGTGCAGTGTTTTCTTGTCTGATTTCTTCCTGGATGATCTCACACCTTTCTTGCTCCATCTCTTTCTTGTTTTGGACCTTAGTGGTATCTCTACAAGTCCTCTTGAGATTTCTCCTAAGAGGATTTTTATCCCCACTTCCATCTCCAAGGTTATGAACATCTAATGTAGATGACACTATTTGAGAGGAGGAAAAATGAACTTGACTTATTTCTTATTGATTTACAACTCCCTTTGCATTTGTATTCATGGAGCTGGGATTTTTTCATCTTCTTTCATATCCATTCCCTTTTCCTCTTAAGAAAAAAAAATGATATTCCTTCAATATTTGCAACCTCTTTAGCATCTTAATTAATAGGTAAAATCAGAAACATTTGAATGTGATTAAAGTATATGGGATCTACCAGATCAATCTCATCATCTTCAATGTCTTGGATATCCCAATTTAGGTGGAAAGATCTAACCTATCTTAGGAATAGTCTCATCCAATCCCTTCTTACTTTGAATTCATAGTCATAGTCTACCCAATAGTCTTCTAGTTTGGGGACATGATGAAAGCCCAATCACAATTGCAAATTATTTTTAACAAAGTCCTTGTTGTCAAAAGGGAAACAAAATTCAAAATGTTGCATGATGTACTTTGTCATATCTCTTTCAATATTCAACACATCCAAAGATTATTTGCATTGATAAAGCAATGGGCTAAAGAGGAAAGCAACCCTTTCTTTTTTTATCTCCTTGCATCTTATATTTAAGTCTCCAATTTTCCTACATATTTTAATTAGCACAAACTAGTCACTTATGTACTTAGGTAGCTTATAGGGAAATCCATCATGTCATCCAATGTGGATATAAGTGAACCTTTGAAAGTGGATGGAGAAGCTCCCATAGGTACATTAATTAACTAAAGGTGAGTGCAGGATTGTGATGGGCCAAACAATGGTGATAGGAAAAAAAAAATGATTTCAATTAGGAAAAATTGTAAATACATCTTTAAACTTTTACCTGGGTTAGGTGAAAAGCACATTTTACTATGGTACACATCAAAGCAAAATATATATCCATTATTAACAGATATCTTTTAAATCCAAAAATTGAATATTTGATATAAATAAATATTCGTTTTTTGTTAAAAAAAAATAGATATCTAATATAAAGGATATCTGTTATTTTAAATATTATTATATAATATAAATTATTATCATTATTTTATTATATATGATTATTTATGTAAATTATATTATAATAAAATATAAATAATTATATATCATAATTTAATATATAATATATATTGTATATAATAATATTATTGTATTTAAAATTATACTCATCTTGTTTAATTAGATATTATGTATATAATCTAGATATTTTATTTCTTTTGAGATAAGCTTTTAGATAGGATTTTAGAAAAGGTATATTTTTTATTTTTATATTTACAAGATTGTTTAATGAGAATCATATTAATTTTACTAAATTGAGTTAGGGGAGAGGAGCCTATAGTGGAGCACCCTAACTTCACATTTCTCAAAATCCTATGTGAAAATTTCAAATCATTTCCAATTTTGTACAGCAGTTTATTTGGCAACTTACATGCTTCTATATTTCGTTTTACGGCCACATCATCAAATATGATGCCACATCAACATGATTTTTGTTGAGGTATCCAAAAAGGCCCAATAAAAAAGTGAGACCAATAGTGGTGCACTAAGTCATGTTTTATTAGTGCGCTAATGTGGCATCACATGATTTGTTAGATTATGTACTTTATGGATAAAAAGTGTTTTGCAATTGGATATTAAGGTGCTCCACTATGGGCCGCACTAAGGACTACTTCTATACCCACTATTGGACCCTACTCCACTATAGCCCCCTCTCCCCTATCTCTTCTTATATTATCTATAAAATATAATTTCATTACATTTTATGGATGTTTTTTTTATACATAATTTGATAATAAGATTTTTCTATGTTTGTTTATATAATTATAAGTTTATTATACACTTAGTGGTTGTGCTTTGAATTTGTTTCATTTTTAGATTTATTTCAAGACGTGGTATTAGAAAATTCATGTAACCATCATGAAAGAACTTTGAGCCAAAAAATTTATGATATTAGAGCAAGTTAAATTAGGCTAACTCCTTTATTTGTCAAAATAGACTTATTTCTTTGTAGGGTTTTAATAAATTTATTAGGTTGTCTTGAAATCATCTTATGCAAGAATTCTCTAAAAAGAAAAGAAAAAAATTACATTATTGTGTCCATTATATCTAAGAAAGTTGTTTTTGACACTTGGATGCCTAATTAAAGGGATGAAGGTTGCTTGTGATTTGTGTTCTTTGCATGTAACTTCATTTGGAAGTATTGTAGAGCAATGACGATCTCGCCATTACATTCAAAAGACCCAAAAACCTACAATATGTCTATATAATAGTTGAAATCTAGCAACTTTGATTAGACCTATATTTTGTCATTGTAATGCATCCTATGAAAATATGGACAACATGCAAATGAAAAAAACTATAGGTTTCAAGGCCACACTAGCTTCCATGTCAATGTGTCATGTTGGCCTACCGTACCATCATTGCAACACATCATCAATGTCATGTCAATATCTCGTCAATCATTTGCATAAGGTAATTTCATCTAACAGTACATGTTGATGTCAACATGATGTCATGATGACATTAAAATTTGTTTAAGGGTTCATGGCCCTCAAGGATTTACATTTTGATTTGACACTTAAAACTTTGGAAGGCATATTCTCCTTCATCCAAACCCTAATTAGGGTAAAAAAAAAACAAAATCATTGAGGCTATGTTTCAACAACTAGACAATGGTAATATTAACTTTTTGTCATGTGTTCGCCTATTTTTTAAAATTTGTAGTTTTATTAAATTTTTGCTTAGTAGTTTTCATGTCTAGAACTTCTAAAGATTTTTTTGGGCTCATATTGTTTCATTTTCTAAGTTCATTTTTTCAAAAGTGTGTATCACATTGGTAACTTATAATTAATTTCCTTGTGATTAAGAGAATTGTTATGTACAAGCTACAAAATTATATTGAAGTGGGTCATTTATCCTCCAACTAAAATAAAGCTCCACATATTTTAAGGTTTCTCTATCATAGTTGATAATTGTAACTTCAAATAAGTGTACTCTTTCCAAATAAACAAAATTGTCTATACCTTTCACAATGTAATCATGTAGCATTCTAAGTCACTAGAACTATGTTACTAACAAGAGTGGTGACAGTGGTTTGAAGATTACAATATTAGTAAGTCTCTTACCTTAACTTCTTAGCCCCAATTCCCATTCCAAGTGATATTTTGTGGAAGAATCAATGGTTCAACAACAATGAAAAAGATTAGACTTATGTCTCATTATTTTTTGTTCTTTCATCACATAGAGTTTCTTTGTACTTCTTGGTCAATGCAAGCGGTCTTTTTCAAGGTTAGAAAGTGGGACAAAAGTTTTAACCCCAACATCCAAGGTCAAGCAAGTACATTATCAACTAAAGGACCTTGACAGCTTAAGGCAAGAGGGTACACCCCACTTCAAAAGGGAACATAGTTTAGAATGTATAAAAATATTTGACACATTTTGTTTTAAAAGTCTTGGAAGAGACCTATAACTAGCAATTTCCCAGATAGTTGGTTCATAAGGTATCATATATCTAAATATCCCCTTAGACTCACCCATATATGACAATTTATTTTGCAATCTTCCATCCTAGAAATACTTCATAACAAGAAGATCCATCTCCATTGTGAGACTCCTCTTCTTGAGCTTCCTAAATTATTCCCAAGTCATGGATTGGAACTTGGCATTGATTCTAGTATACTCACTTTCAATCAAATTTACTGGTTTGACTTGATTCTATTCATGATGTTTTGCAAATTTAGTTTGAGAAATGCTTAAAATTAGAAGAGACCTGACGACTAGCAACTTTGATACTAGGTTCATGAGGCATCATACATCTAAATATTCCCTTTTGCTCACCCCATAGATCAACACTTGTATTTGCAATCTTCAATCCTATAAATGCTGAACATAATAGGAAGATTCGCCTCAATCGTGAGACTCTTCTTGAGCTTCCTCATTACTCTCAAGTCATGGATTTGAGCTTGGCTTTGATTCTAATATGCTTGCTTTCATACAAATTTGCTGATACAACTTGATTCCATTCATCTCTCATGCATATTTAATTGGAGGTGTCTCGAGTGTGCTTTTCACAATCCCATAGGCCACTATTGGTCTTGCCCCTACACTTCCATGCAAATGTAAAATAATACAAAAATGTTATAAAAAAACAATCCAACATTTGAAGTGGAGGCTTGGTGATTTTCTCGCTCGTCATAGGCAACATCTCTTTGTTGGCCTCTGCCTTAAGTATGCACGCCTTACCCTAGTTGCTATCCTACAGAACAAAATGCTAGCAAACGAGAATTCAAGACCTGAAGTTTGAGTGAGCAAAGGATTGTCGTGTACAGCATACCTACTACTAAATGTGAGTCATAGAACATGCAGCAATATGCATCATAATGACACTGTGGGTCAAGGAAAAGTGGTGTATTTCCTTAAAGATGGGATGGGATCCACTTTTGGCCAGTAGGACACCCGTGTCCTGTGGGATATTTTGCATGCACCATAGCTTGCTCCCTTAGCTTTACATAATTCGTGTGCATTAACAAAGAGGACAACCAGTATATCTAGTCAAAAATGTAACTGGGAAATTCTTTCATAAATGGAAAAAAAAAAAGGAAATGGAAATGGATCTTTTTATAGTTCACGATACCAGGAGATTTGCTTTTGGTCTACAGATGGTTTATAGTAATATGGGACTACTCCATACTCCATGCAGAAGGCACTCAACTGTGTTACAAACGAGACATATATGCCCTACCCCTGCAGGATTTGAACTTGTGACCTATCTTTCAAGAATACAAGTTCACCATTAGGCCAACTCAGGAGTCCACTATTTAACCAACTCAAGATATTATGACTGATTTAAATGTTAAAAATAAAATAATTCAAGCAGCCACTTAAAAAACATTCTCTAAATTGTTGCTATTTATATAACAAAAATTAAGGTATACCCAATTCCTTTAAAATACAGAATATGTATAATCATAATGCTACAAAAATTTCATAGTATTGTTACATTCTGCTAAGTCGTCCAAAAACATGAGGCATTAAATGTAAACAAATTGTATTAAAAGAATACCTAATATTCTAATATAACACAAATTTAAAAAACAAAAAGGGAAATCTATTATCATGATGCTATATTAAGCAAATTTCAATAGTCGAAAATTTATTCTGCCAAGTCGGATTCAAAAACTTTGGCCATAAACTTTAAACAGATTGTTTTGTTTTTAAATACATACCTAATAGTCTAATATAACAACCAACTTGTGCATGAATCTATACTCAAAAGATTTGAATTTATTACGGATAGGTCTCATTTGGTGACAGATAAGCTGCAAGCCTGAGCTAAGTGGCTATAACAAAATACCCATAAAATCTGAAGATATCCCATAGTATGATGACCATTGAAACCATACATGAACCGCTAAGCGATCTACAAGAGACAATTTGCAAAACAAAATCCATAGTTTGCTGCATGTTCACAAGTGAATTGCTCCTTAGCTTAGACAACTTGAATTAACTCTTAAGTCTTAACTTAAGGAACAACCAACAAACAAAAATACAAAAGACGTCAACTAGGAAACTTTCACATAAGGTGTTGAAACTTAGCTTCAAGGCCTCAACAAAATAAGAAAAAGCGGATATACTAAGCAAAATATTATATAAACTGCCATTATTTAGATAACAAAAATTAAAATGTTCCAGATTTCTTTGAAAAACAAAATATGCATGATCTTGATTCTACATTAAGAAAAAATTTAGTAGCTCGGTATATTCTGCTAAATCAGAATTATAAACAGATTGGAAAAAGCATACCTAATGTTCTAATATAACAACCAAGTCGTTCATGAATCTATGCTCAAAGACTTGCTATCTTTATACATAATACTCAGTGGTGACAGAAAAGCTGCAAATCTCAGCTTAAATAACAAAAACAAATCCTCATGACCCCTAAAGATCTCCCTTTTAACATGATGTCCATTGAAACTATATACAAGCTGTTAAGCCTCGCACAAGAGATGTATGTAAAACAAAAGCCGCAACTAAAACATTCCTTCTTCCAAAAATGACACAAGGTACTAAGCAGCATACAAGAGATGATTGCAAAACATATTGCCACCTCAAGAGTAATGAATACAGAATTCCTTCTTACAAAAAAGGAATACTGCCTCTTAATAATTAGTAATAACCGTTCGTTCAAAACAGCCACCTTTAACAAAGGCACAGTACACAAGAAGATGCAAAATCAACCTCTGATTTTGCTGTGGTAAAAGTTAACATGACATTATTTCTTCAGCCTAAAACTTCAGTCAAAACCTGTGATTCATTTTTGAAGCATATAAATTGGCCTGTTAAAACCAGCCGTACTATTTGGTACATGTGCACTGATTCTTTCCATTGATCTGAAACCAATCTTATCAAGTAGAATATCCCTAAAAGTGTGTGGCTTATAAACAATATTATGGAAATTCTCTTGTGCAGCCTCAGAGACAAGGTGCTTTTTTACATAGGATTTCCATGGTTGAGGCTCTAAAATCAAAATGCCACCTGGCCTAAGAACTTGCCAAATCTTTGCAAATAGATGAATTAAACCAGTATCGCCCCAATTTAGGTGGACCCATTTGGTGACACTTAAGCAGACCACTGTATCATATGTTCCATCAAACTCAGGATAGGATTTCTGAATGAAGTTTTCAGTTCTGAAGCAAACTCTTTCAAGCAGACTCTGATCTGTGACTCTTCCTTCCACATTATGTAATACATTGTCCTGTGACAACATGCTTATTCTATCTATGACAGATTTCTTGCATACAATTTCCGCTTTATTTGCACTTGCTTCAACTTTGGAGAACTGTTTCCTCCTACCAATAACCTGAAATCCATTTTCTCTGATATCATCTTCATATGACTGATCCCTTCCGTCTAGACTTTCTAATTCATTTATTATGTCTTCACCTTCATATGATTGTTCTCTCATGTTTGTATCTTCACCTTCATCTGCATGCACTTCATGCTTTTCTTCCTCAGATTGTTTAGTTCTTTCAATGGCTTCCTTAAAACCAGCAACTGTTTTGAGGTGACTTCTTGCTTTCCATATAAGCCTATCATCAATATCTATGCCCACGATATTTTTGCATGCAAACTTTTGTGCAAAGCTGATTGTAATGAAACCCTCGTTGCAGCCAATATCTAGGCAGTTCTTACCTTCAAACCACTCATTCCTTAAGACCTTCATCCTTGGGTCTTCATCCAAAGTCTGATCAATTCGGTAATTATAGTAACTATGATAGTTGCCATAAATATAAAAAAATTTCTTCTTCTTAGACTCTGTCAATTGACTAGATGAATTTTTTCCTTCATCTTTCCTTTTGTTTTTATTTGGTCTATGCTCCATAACCACGGCAGTGTTATTTACTATTGTAATTTCACCTGTACTAGTGTTCACAAAATACATATCAGTGCAAATTCTAGAAAAGAATATATATCTCAGTTTCAAAATCACATCATTCACATTTTTATTACCGGCAAGAATGAGAGAAAAACAACTTTAAAAGATTAAAATATAGACAGTTGATTGTATTGTTTGACTCAAGGGGAACACACTTCCATTGGTAAACTTTGTTCCTTCTCAGAGCAAAAAAAACATTACAACAATGAGCATCATGCTTCAATTGCAGAATGATCCTACCATGAACATCTTACTATCATAAGCCCTAGCCATTTCACCAACCATTTTCTGTCTAGTAACAGAGAATCATCAACTTGGGTAGAAATGCACAAAAAGAATGCTCCATAAACATGCTTAAAAGCCTCCATCCATATAGGTAATCTACAACCTGATTACAGATCATAACAATACTTGGGGATTATAAAGGTAATATCAAATATGTTTTTTATTTACAATTACATGTACTAACAAGTATAGATCTCTTAAAAATGTTTGTAAGAAATCCAAGAGACATCCGTCTTGAAATTTACTTTAAGAGTTATCTTATTTTACTTAAAAACTATTTTAGAATTATTTTATTTTATTCACATTGTTTATTTTTATTTGAAGAGCTATTTTTATTTTAATTAAGAGTTGTTTTACTTACTAAAATTTTATTTTATTAAGAATTATTTTATAGTTTTTAGTTTTTTATAAATATATATTGGCTGTGTTTTAGTTTTTATGCACATAATCACGACATGACACTCCATGAATTGTTGCCATGGTAGAACACTTATCAGCATAATTATAGGCATAGTATTAATAACTATAATTAAAAAGACAGTTAAGGAATGTCTATATAAAGTTTTAAAATACCAACAAATAAATGGTGATATGGCGTGTAATAGAGGAAAAAGAAAGCTGGTGCTAGGGAAGACGAAAAGCCACTCTCCATTGTCATTGCTTTCTTCTTCCTTGTTCTTTTGCCTTGGTGGTATTGGTGTCTTGTGTGTTGTTTTTCTATCTCTATTTTGCTTTGTATATGTTTTATGTGTTTGTAATTGCTCAAGAGGTTTTAGGTTTGACCGGTCCATCATCCTTTTTCTTTTGTTTCTTTGTCTTTGTCGGCCTGGTTATCTATTGCCTTAGTTTCATTTCCCCGTAAGGGAAGACAAAGTATATTGTCAGTGGTACATGACTGCTCTAATGTCGCTTCAAGGTGACTCCTTGGGATCTGGTTCAAACAACAATGGGCAGAGTCGTGATAAATCTTACAGGAGTGTTTTGGTTGCAGAGGAGAGCATGGTTATCCTGGAAGGTGTTGTTTTCATTTAGAATGGAAAAAGCCAACAAGAAGACTCTTGCCAAGGTAACTACTTTGCTGGTTCCTTGAAAATCATGCCTAATAAAGAGATGTTGAATGCTAGACCAGAAATAATATGCAATCTAGAGAAGACTCTTATTTCCTTTTTTTTTAATTCTCATTGTTTTTCTCCTCTCCCTGGTTAGTATGCTCTTCTCATATGAATCAGCTTGAGAAATTGATTAAATCTTATCTATGGTATAATGGTAAAGGTGGTAAGGAAAGGCACGCTGTTAACTGGGATTTTTATTGCAAACCTAGACTGGAAGGTGGTATGGGACTTAGAATCTTTTTTTGCAAGGTGTTTCTTTAGCATGGGTTTGAGCGCTAAAAATTACCAATCAGAAATAATACTGAAGGTGGTTTTCCTAAAGCTAAACCAATGCAGAAACTTATTGGTCTTGTTGACTTGCTGTTTGAAAATTTTAGCAATCATGTTAGGGGATTAGTTGTTTTTGGCTCCATTTGGAAAGCTTGGAAGAAAGCTGATAAAATTGTGGTAGATTGGAATGTTAAAGATACAAAAGATAATCCCTTCTATCCTTTCAGATCTATATGGCGATCTATTGAAAGTGATGGTAAACCCCTCGCTCTTCATAGAGTATTCTCTGCTTTTAATTGGTTTAAGAAAAGTGTTAACAATTTATGCTTGTAATTGTATGGGAAACCCTACTTATTAGTATGAAGGCAACTTGATTATATTTTAGTTCTGTATATTAACCATTGACCTATTTCATTCAAAAATTCCAAACCGCTATTTTTAACTTCTTGATTTGCTATGTCTGATGCAAGCTTCATATAATTTTTTTCCAACATTTTTTCAAATAAATTATCTTGCAACCTGATCCCATTACTACCCAAAACTTGAAAATGTAAACCTAAAATTCTTAAACTCTTAGATCTCTAACCCGCAACATATTTTCGTATACACACATATATTGAGAACACTATTTTCATAATACAAAGTACCTCAAATATCTGTCAAATACTTGCATAGATTTCAAGAGACACTTGATACAAAGGCCATGAAACCTTCTTCTCTTTTCTTCCAAATTTTTAAACACTGTCATTTAGATTCAAATTTCATAAAATCATTTTCAAGCATTTTATCAAACAGTTATCATGCAACCTGGTGCCGTATGTCCCTCTAAACTTCAACTCGTAAAATTCAAACTCTAAAACCCTCAAAAATGGCCTAAAACCCAAGAACCCAATACACATATACGCGGTTCAAATCCATTCTAACAAGGAAAAAAAACTGCAGAAAATAGGGCTGTGAAGGACAATTTTAGCAACATACTATTTACGCATCATATTTCAAAGTATGCAAATATGGAGCAGCATTTAAATTTTATAAAATCACTTTCACGCATTTTATCAAACAGTTACCATGCAAAGTCTTCCCCTATCTAACTCAAAACTTTAAGCCGTATAACTCAAACCCTAATGCCCTCAGGAACCCTTGGCTTTAAACTCTAGAACCCAACGCGGTTAAAATCCATTCTGGTTAAGAAAAAAAAAATTGTAGAGCAGTGAACGACAATTTTCGTAACATACCATAGAGAGCATCAAAATTCGAAAATAAGCTAATATTATGTAAGAATAACAGGCATTTGAATGAATAAGGGAGCAGCTGTCATACCAGTTCATCTAAAGCTGTGCTGCAGGGTTCCGCTGCGCTTCAAAATGTTTCTCGCGTTTATAATATTTTTCTTATATGAAAAAAGGGTTTACAAAAGATGAAGTTGGAGTGTAGGGTAAAACTATTAATAACAATTTTTTATTTTAGAAGACATTTTAAAAAGATGATTCGTAATGATCACAAATATAAATATAAATTTTAAATTTTAAAAATTAAAAACATTAGATAAATATAATATGTTTATTTGATTTTTTAATGTGCGTATTATTAATATTATTATAAATATAAATTATATAATTATATAATTGTTTATTTTAAATATATAAATTAATATTATTTAAATATATTTTAAAATATTTAATATTTTTTTTTAATTTTATTAATTATCATTAAAATACTTTTAATATTTTTTAAATTTTTAATTAAAAATAAAAATAGTTTCCTCTTATATTAATATTAAAATTATGTAAATGTTAATATATTGATTTATAATTGTACATTTTGAATTATAAAATATTACTATTTAAATATATCATTAAACCAATATCGTAAATAAAGTGTAAAAGTCCGCGTTAGAGCCTTTACTTGAGTTTATAGGAGGTGATGCCACTCTCTGATGAAAATGGCCAAAATAAAGAATTGTAAATAGGGCCCTATGGAGTTTGGCTAATATATTTCAATTACTAAAGAAAAATATTAATATTCAATTACTAATATTTAAATTTTGGTAATATACTTTAAATTCTAAATTTGATTAAATTAAATTAATAAATCAATTATAATAATCAATAAAGTGCATGGCTATATTTTAAGAAATTGCATGGAAGCTACATATTATAAAATTATGCAAATAATATATTTAATCATTATAAAGTTAAATATTTTGGATGTTCACTTTAAAAAAATTAAATTTTATTTCAAGTGGATAATTTTTTTAATTTCTAATTGGTTCAAAAACAATTTATTAATAACTAATTAAACAAGAAAAGTCAAAATTCATTGCAATAATAATGCTAATATGTAATGTCACAAGTGCCACGTTACTATTCACCTTGATATATTCATTGATAATTGGAATCACTATTTGTTAAATAAGGTTGCATGAAACCTCAACTTGGAGGCAACAATTTTTACTCATTTTGGATCATCTTCATCCATGTCTTCTTCCATGTCTTCCATCTCAAAGTGCTTCTCCAACCCTTGGATTGAAACTAGGAATATATATCCTGGTTGAGCTTGTTGGTGTTTTTTCTAGTGCGCCTAAGGAATCTCTAAGGAGTAGCCAACTCCTATACTTAAGACCGTTAAAATGAATGGCCAACTGACAAGATCCAGTCGAAGACTGAAATCTTCTACACTTCAGACTCTGTGGGACCTAGGAGGGTGTTCCTACTGTGTTCATTATGATTTATTATTTATAGAACACATCATTTCACATATTAGTTCCAATGAAGGGAAAATATGCATGAATTACTACAAGATTGGCTTATCTTGAGCAAACTACAACCCATTCACCAGGAACAAAGGATTCTCTCAAATATTTCACACACATGTATCATAATTGGTAAATTTAAAATGAATTCATGTTTTGAATTCTAAGTTAGTGATTGGGCAAATAATGGACAAACTTCAAATGTAAATATCAAATGAATAGATTAGTGTCTTGTCAAATTGGGCATCAGAGTCACATATACAATAACCAGCAACACAGAAATGGTTTAATTCTGATAATAATGGACCACTCTCGCAATACTTTGCATCATGGAGCTTGCAATTTCTAAGACATGACTACTTACCAGATCCTTTGTGAATTATTGCAAATTTATGGCTCTATTTAAGCATTTTAATCGATTCTTTGAATCAAAACAGAGACAGAGACATACATGCAAACAAATACTTGAAGATGAACAAAAATACCCTTGATACTTCATTCAAAACTTGTAATGATCTACAGAAGGAGAGAA
This sequence comes from Sequoia sempervirens, assembly GCA_007258455.2. Lineage (NCBI taxonomy): Eukaryota > Viridiplantae > Streptophyta > Pinopsida > Cupressales > Cupressaceae > Sequoia > Sequoia sempervirens. The sequence continues at coordinate 13,334 of VDFB02167090.1, forward strand.
CATGCACTAGAATTATAGATTTGTTTCAGTATCAGTCATTTCCATAGAACTATTTAAGATCATTGCATATATGCCTTAGAGCTAAAACAATTCATCTGCTCTATTCATAACTTTTTTTGCTATTCTTAATATCTACCCAGACATATACCCGACTCGAACTTAAGACTAGAACCCCTTGCAAATGAGCCATGAATTCCTTTTATAACACAAGGAGCAAACAAGTTTCTAGCTCGAAATGCAATTACAATTCAGATGTGTCATTTCACAACAATTTGTATTT
>VDFB02167091.1:0-18038 GCA_007258455.2 Sequoia sempervirens
AGGAGACTAGGGCAATCAAATCCACTTCATTAGACATAAGTTCTTCATCTTACATTTGTATTTTCAATTTGTTTTACATTTTTTCAAGTTTTTTTCAATTTTTTTAACACACAGGGAGAGCATTGTGAGTTTATTTTTTCCTTTATTTGACCTTGCACCTCTCTTTTAAATTCTTTGCAAAAAAAAAAAATCATGAGCAGCAATGGGAGTAGTGATAGTGAGGAGGTTGAAGTTCAAATGCAATAAAGAAGTAGACCTAGAACTCATAGAAGTACAGCAGCCATTGGGGGTTCTTCAGGGAGTAGGAGTGTAACAGGGCCAGCAAGTTCAAACCCATTTGAATGTCCTTCCAAACTCCTCAAAACCTATCCAAAAGGCACATTTAACCCCAAGAAATCTCTATTACAATTTGCAATACGAGACGATAAGGATAAGAAAAAGAATTCAAGGAGAGTAGAGTATGGCATTGCCACTTGTGTAAAAAAAATATAGCGGCAACTATACAAGAGTTTATTGCCATCTTTTGTGGATAGGTGGTCAAGGGGTGAAAGGTTGTGAAAAAATAACTCCAACTGAGAAAATTGAGGCAACTAGATTGCATATGGAGAGGGAGGCAAGAATGAAAGGAATTTCATTGGAGAGTTCACAGCCTAGTGTCATTGCCTACAAGATCCATGGCTGTTGGATCACATGGGGGAGAGGGTTCTACTCCTACTAGAGGAAAGAAGAGAACTACGAATGTTGCAGATATGTTTAACATACAAAAGCAAGAGGTGGTTAATTCCTCTATTGCTAAGTTTTTTATGCTCATGCAATACCGTTTCATGTGGCACATTCACCATATTTTAAAAAAATATTCAAAGATGTAATAGTTGCCAATCCCTCATTTGTTCCACCTAGAGAGCATAAGCTATGCACCACCCTCCTTGATAGAGAATATTCCAAGGTTATTGTGTTGATGGAAGATATGAGACAACCTTGGATAAGGGATGGATGCTCCATCATTATGGATGGGTGGACCGATATCAAACATCGACCACTCATCAATATTATTGTCACTAGTTCAGCTGGTTCTTATTTTCTTAGAGCTATTTATTTTTCAAGGAAAAGGAAGGATGCAAACTTCCAATTACAAATTTTGAAAGATGCCATAGAAGAGGTTGGAGCCTCTAATGTTGTACAGGTAGTAACCAATTCATCCTATGTATGTAAGTTAGTTGGATTGATGGTAGAGGGTGCTTGTAAGCACATTTTTCAGATCCCATGTTGTGTTTATGCATTGAACAATACCTTGAAGGACATTGGGAAGATAGATTGGGTGAAGGAAGTGGTGTTAGCGGCTAGAAATGTGCAGAGGTTCATTTGCAACCATCACACTTCACTTTCTTTGTTCAGGACATTTTCAATGAAGGAATTCCTCAAGCCTGTGGACACTAGATATGCTAGCTACCTCATTTTGTTAGAGAGGATGCCTAAGGTCTAGAAGGCTTTACAAATAATGGTGGTCAATTCAAAGTACGGTAAATGGCAAGAGGCAAGCACGCCAAAAGGAAGAAGTGTGAAACAAAAAATCATTGATGATGAATGGTGATCCACAATGAGGTAAGAAAATTGTTGATTTTATTATTTAATTTGTAAATGCTAATTTATTAATATTTTTAACTTGTAAAATATTTCCATTCTTTTTGAAGATTTTAATTTGTGTAACTTGTTTGCACTTGCAGATATGTTTTCTCCTTCATTGAGCCTATTGTGCAAGTAATTAGATATGTCGATACTACCTCTCCTAGCCTTGGAGAGATTTATGATACATTTGGTAGCATGCTTGGGCAAATCAAGCAAGCAATTCATAGCAGGGACCCTACTTTGGGATTTTATGAGGAGCATCTTAGGCCCATTGTGATGTGGCGATGGAACACTATCAACACCCTACTTCATATGGCAGCCTATGCTCTCAATCCCAAATGGTATGCAACAAGTCCTGGGAGAGTGCCTTCATCTCGTGATGAAGAGGTGAAAGAAGGCTTCATGAAGGCCCTTAGGAAAATGTATATTGAAGAGCATAGTTGAAGAAAGCATGAATAACTCGCACAAATCGAGAGTACCCACACAAATAAACAGGCTACGAGTTGCTCGCAGTAAAACTCGTAGTCGGTTTTTTGATTAAATCGCACACCAATTTAGATTGTTTTACTCGCAACAAATATCGCGTTTTGACAAGAAAAATTGTTGGGGGCGGATAAATATTTGGCAAAAAAGCAACTAAACATTCTTTCATTGCCTTCTTTCTGCATTTTTACCCTCACCCAACACAACTAGGGAAAAACAAAACACAATTTCCAGAGGTTTTTATCAATTTTTCTCTCTTATTTTCGCCTCATTCTTTTGCATGGGATTTGCTTGGGATTTTCAAGGTTTTTTTTCAATGATTGAAAGAATCACTACAAGTCTTCACGGGTGGGTTTTAGTCTTCATTATTTGATATTGTTTGTTAAAATTTAATATGTTTCCTTTAGTTTTACTTTGTAAATGATATGAAATATGAATTTAAGTTTGATAAATATGTTTTTTGTGTTTAAATCTTAAGCCTCTTAATATTTAATTCATTTTATAATTAATCTCAAGCCTTTTAGTTTTTATATAAATTAAATATGTTATATTTATTATTTATCTGATAAATTTATTATTTATTTACTATTAAATTTTATAATATTATATAAATTAAATATGTTATATTTATTTTATTTTTCATAAGTATTGTATTGATTTGGAAAAAATTACATGCGTCTGCTCAGCAGGATCCAACCAAAAAAAAAACTGACACCAAAATTTTCTCCTACCCCAGGACCAAACCCTACCACACCTTCAAACAAAACTTTACCTGCATAGACGAAGCCCTACCATACCTTGTCGCCACCATTGCTATCAAATTTTTACAAAACATTTATAAAAATCGGCATTATGCCAAGCCATTGCAATTAACAAAGAGGCCTAGACCAAACTTTTACAAAAACATATACCACCGTTCTCGCCATTACAATTTAACATAGACCCAAACCAGACACCCTACCTTTGCACAATTTGCAGGAAGAACCAAAAGAACACCCACCACTTACAAGAAACCATTGGTTTTGCCGAAAGCCTCGAACTCTTGAACCCATTCAAAGTCGCTTATTGCCTCCAACTGCACCACCTTCTTCAGAAAATTCACCCCAACCGCCGCAATCATCCTGTGACTGACAAAGGCCAAACCCTATAAATCCAGTAGGACTGGGTAAAATTTAATGACCTCGCCCGAGGCTTTTAGCAGTTCCAGGTCACATGAGCGCGGGATGCCTGAACCAGGTATCGTTGCCTTGAGAACCTCCTCCAAACCACCCAACAATTCTTTCTTGAACAGCTTGCAAACCAGTGCCCTTGCTTCCACCTTAGTCGTGCGATTATCCAAAATGGACGCCAAGAACCTCGAAACAATTTGCGTATTCGTCCTGAATGTCTCCTTGTACGCTAAGTGCCCCTTTCCGAGCACCATTTTCACGACCATCACAGTCAAAGGGTTGATGTTGAGCATGATGCGCTTGAAACACTGTTAGTAACTTCATGAAAGGCATTTTGCCAAACCTTGCAATCCAAGGAAATTGGAGTGTCCCCTCCAAAGCACACCAGTGTATCCACAAACATTTCCACTACAAATTTCAAGCGCTCCGCCATCATCCACCACCACTTGAAACCAGAGAGAAAACACGAGGAAAAGTAATGGGTTTCTTCAGCCTTGCCACCTTCAGAAATAGAATGAGATTGAGCCTCGACTACCACCTTCTTTATTACGTTGTACAAAGCGTGTGTGCCACCCTAGAAATCTGCCAAAACACCAGATGATGCCACCATTCAAATGAATGAGTACACAGAGGAGTGAAGTGAACAACTGTGACAAGGCAACTGAAAACCAAGCAAAACCGCCATGGGTACAAGCCCATAAAGTTTCATAATAACACCCAACTCAAAGCAATACGGTCAATTGATTCTCGGAAAACACTTAACAAACCCCACTGATGAGGCTGCCATATCATCTGCCACCGCAAGCCCTTTCCACTCAAAACAAACTTTCCACAATCTGTGTGGAAAGTCCCCTGCCCAACCACCCACAAATATGTTATATTTATTACTTATCTAATAAATTTATTATTTATCAGATAAAAAGCTTTTAAATTTATTTATTAATTTAAAGGCTATAGTATAATATTATTAAATTTATAATATTATACTTATAAATATAATATCAAATAAGTAATAAATATATTTAAAAGCCTTAAATTTAAATATATGTATTACTTAAGCCTTTAAATTTATAATATTATACTTAAGCCTTTTAAATTTGATAAATAAAAATAAGATTTTATTTATCAAATTTAAAAGGCTTAATAAGTATACACCCATAAATATGTTATATGCCATTTTGTTTACTGCTCAAAGTTCAAACTAGTAAAAGACTAAAAAAATAATATTTTTATTTTATAGTTTAATGGTTTCATTTTACATATGAATTCACCAAAATGATAAGATTTATCCCTTATAGAATGATGCTCAAAGCTTAAGAACTCACACTTGTAGGCACTAGAAAGATTTGTGTTCAATTATCAGTTAGTTTCTCTTCAAAATCAATTGTTGCATGCTCATTTGTTTATGTTGATCACTAGTGCTCACCGTGTCATCAATGATGTGCCTTATTGTTTAACTTCACTTTTTATCTCTTAATGTTTATCTTGTCTCTCTTTTGCTAGGTATTTTACTAAAAGAAAATGGCTTCTGCAAGTAAAAAAAGTGGTGGCAAACCAAGAGATCCTTGTTGTAAACATGAAACACCAAGTGCAGCGTGAGGAGAGGTTATTTGCATCCATTGCACCAAACCTCTATTTGGTGGCATAAACCGACTGAAATACCACCTTACATGAATCCCTTGCCGAGATGTTACACCATATACAGAGGCATTCAAAGAGGTTGAGAGGGAGGCCAAAGCACTCCTTGCAGCATTTGACCAAAGGGATGAAAATAAAAACATAACAGTAAAGGCAATGGCAGCCCCATATGCAGATTTCAGTTCTACAGGGTCACAGAGAGATATGGGGGGCTCTTCTTCTCTTGGGCCACGGATACGAGGATCAGGAACTTGAAGTGTGGACTGCCTCAATTCTAGTTTTTTTGTTCCACGTAATACTCTTGGTGCACAACCTTCATTGGAAGGTACTTCTTGCAATAAAGAGTTGCTAAATGAGGCGAAGTTGGCATGTGCTAGATTTTGGTACTACAAGATTTCGTTCAATGTTGCTTCTAGTCCTTATTGGGAAAGGTTGGTCAATGCATTGACCGTGTCAGGTAAGGGGTTCAAGGCCCCAAGTCGTCATGAGTTTAGTTGTCATGTCCCCCAAATTATGATACTAAAATACAAAAATAACCAAACAGTCATCATTAGCGAATTCATTATAATTAGTAAGTTATAATTATATGTATTAGCAAATTCATTATCATTATAATTATTAAGACAATATTATAATAATCCTAGTAATTACTATGGGATTCACTAAACCAATATAAACTAAATAATAATAAACAAATAAAATAGATATCAATATATATATATATTATGATAATACAATTATAGTATGAAATAAATTAATATTTACAAATCATTAAACACCTGACCATGTCTATGTTTCATATCATTCACAAATGGTTGTGAAAGGCATTGATTCCCAAACAAACAAACATCAGCGATTGCTAAACAAACCATAAACAGCGACTATAAAAGGAAACGATGCATTCAAAGACAGCGGTCAAACTTTCCTAAACACAACAGCGATTATAGTTATTAACATACGGTATAATATTAGTAATGAACCGGTTCAAAAGGAGCAGCGAATCAAGACACGTCCCTAGTCAAAGGGATGGACATGGCTCTTGGGGGATCGGCCCATAAAAGGAGATGAATCCAAAATAAAAGGACGAGGGGTAGATAAAAATAGAAAAGGATATATGAACATACTCTAAGCAAGGAATTATCAATCGAAGATAAGAGGAATAGATTCTGAAAAGGGAATCACTTAGTAAAGGATATTCTCTAAAATCTGATCATCAAGAAATACAGCAGTATGTCTATCATAGTTATTTTATATCCTTATATGTTTGGTTATATATATTTATTATTATTCTTATGATAGGATTCCTCTTAACTATTGTATGCAGTTATACATGTATATATATTCTATTATTTATGCTTATTAATCTATAGTGTGATATATCTTATTATTATACGCAATTATATGTATTATTCTTGTAGTATGCTTTATCATAACTATTGCATGCAATCATATATATTTATATGAAATATGTGTATATGTATTTTGAGTATGCAATACGGATGCCTACAGCAATTATTGAGCCTTATAAGTAATTATGATCTTAATATAAAAATAGATTTTATATATATATATATATATATATATATATATCCTTATACTATGATCACTCAAATTAAGGTTGGAGGATGCTGTTTACGAGCCTCCCATGCTAAGTATGCCACTTCGAGGCTAGAATTGTCTTGGTTGGACGTTCCTGTCGCTTGGGGCCAAGAGGTGGGCAGTCTTGGTCGGACGCTCGTGCTCTTGGGCTTAGACGGGTTGAGTAGTTTACAAGCACCCCTTTCAAGGCTTTCCTATCAAGCCAAGCTATGATTGATTGATAGGATGGATCCAAGGAATCTCAATCATGAGGATGGATAAGATAGTAAGGATAGGGAATGCAGATACAAGATGTCCATCGGGTAGACCACCCCATGAGAGTTGTCTAAGTGCGCCTCATGAGGGCCAAGGGGTGGGTAGTCTTGGTCGGACACTCGTGCTCGCTTCAATAGATAGTTTCGGGTGAACTTATCCTGCTTCTCATCCAAGTCATGTTATGATTAAAACTTCCACTATGCATTATGGATGTTGGTGGTTTAGATAGTCTTGGAATAGTTATGTATTTTAAATTGATAAGACATTTATGATGTTTTGATCATATGAATTATATTTCCAATATTATCCAACATCATCGCAGGGCCTAAAATCAAGACTTATCTTGTTAGAAGCATTTAAGTGGTATGTTACAGCCCTAACTACATTGAGCTTGGGGATTTTAGGACAAGATTTAGGGAAATCCCTAAAAGGGACATTACAAGTGGTATTAGAGCATAATTTTGCCATCCTTTGAAAAGATTGGTTAATGCAAACTTACGGAGGAGGCACCCTAGGAAGAATAACATTCAAAGCAATACCATGAAGCGAACCAATGAGCAATGAAGTGAGGCCTTCGTAGCGATGTCCCTATCTAGGCAGGTTCTGGGGAGCGATTATGTTAGCCCTTTATTGGGCCCTTATTAGGTAAATTTGGATTGGACAGTTAAATTCGATTGGTACTTTACGGAGAATTTGATGCGTTGCGGTTTTGAGCCGATGATTGGTTCCACGGTAATTGTGATGCAAGAGTAAATGACTTACGGCGGCACAAGATTATGGTGTTTTGAGCCTTGAGTGGAGTTATGGGTTTTAAAGTGATTTAAATATTAATTGATTTAATATTTAATTATAAGAATCAAATTGACTTTATGTTTTAAAATCGCCAAATATTCTCTAAAGTGATTTAATATTTTAAATCCTTAAATATTCTCTAAAGTGATTTAATATTTTAAATCACTTAAATGAATAAAGTGTGCCCAAGTATTTAATTCATATACTATTGAAATGAATTAAATATTATTTAAAAGATTTTAATATCCAAAAGTGGCGTATTTTCTTGGGATTCGTGCCTTTGCATAAAAGGGCATTTCTGGCAATGAGAAACTCACCTTTTGACAATTTCGACTTTGCCTTGTGCTATTTCCTGTGCATTCTCCTGTGATTAGGGTTTGAACCATTTTTCAATTGAAGAACGATAACTCTTCATTGTTGAGCACTTTTGAGGCTGTGGGAGATCAGCTGAATTTGTGCAGTTTGTGAGAGCTTCATACAGAGGTTCTACTGAGCTTGAGCTGTGTTTCCTATTGGATTTCTTTATCAGTTTCAGAGGGTTTTGGGAGATGGCGCCTTCATTTCATCTGGCAGACATCATTCTTCTTGGCCATACCTTCTAAGGGAGAATTCAGGTTGTTTGCAGTGAAGTGCGTGGCTCTTGTGCAAGGGCGTTTGGGCATTTCTTGGAGAAGCGCCTTCTTTTTTGAGGGTTTCTCTTCATCATTTTAGGCGTTTGGCTTGTACTCTTCATCTGCCACCGTTTTCAAGCTGGATTTTGCATTCTGTAGCTTTGTACACCAGATTTGGTCAGTTCTTCACCATCTTGGCTGGCAAACTGGATTACTTTCTTAAATAAATAATCTGGACACTTCCGGGTATGTTTATGAGTTCTAAATCCATTGTTGAGTTTATTTATTATCTTTTGTATTGTCAATTCGCCTGAAATAACTCAGATTTACATTTTATATACATTTATGCTGTGCGCCCCTTCTCTTCTGTCTATCAAACTTTCTCTAAAAAGACTTAAGAAATATTGGGGTTTGAGGTTTGAGCCAGCAAGGCTCATCACAGTGGTATCAGAGCACTGATCCTGCCAGCTTGTGGGGTTAGAGAAATTTATGAAGTCACACCAGGAGGGTTTTGGCAAGTTCTACTCTAGAGGGGGCCCTAGAAATCAGAGAGGTGATCATAATCCTTTCCCACCATTTCCGTTTGAAGATCAGGAGGAGGAAATAGACTTGGATAATATGGCTAACAGGGAAGGAGGAAGTTCTTACAGGAATCCTTGGGATGATGAGGACAGAGAAGCAAAAGATGTGCTCAGAGGTATGGTTGCAGGCCAAGAACAGGTGGCGACTATTCTTCAACAACTCAGCACAAATGTCCAAAATTGGACAATTAATAGAGCTCAGAATCTGGATCATGATCGTGAAGGCAGTATTCACAGAGAGCCTCAGAGAGTCATAGCTCCAGCACGCACCTTTGAGAGAGCTACATGTCCTACTTTTACCAGAGATGATGCTGAGGAAGTGGACGAAGTTGAACAGAGTGGCGAGATTAATTTTGCAGATAACATTATGGCTATGCATGATGAGTGGGATAATTTGCCACCGAGAGTTAAGGAGCACCTTAACTTCAACAGATTCATGAGCCAGAAGAGAGAACACACCAGAAGCAGGAATGACAGGCGGCCTAGATTCAAGCATAATGATCTTAGACAGGCTACCAATAAGCTTACCTTGGCGAACTTTGATGGCAGTGGTAGAGTTACAGCACGTGCCTGGGTTAGTAAGCTTGACACATTCTTGACACTATGCCCCATGCCTGAGGAGGATGCCATTCGTTTTGCAGCACTTCACCTTGATGGCTTAGCACATGACTGGTGGATTCATGGTATGGCTACTCTTCATCATGACAGGATTACCTCGTACCAGGAGTTTACTGATAGACTGGTAGAGAGATTTGACAGAAGGGATCCTGAGCTATTCTTCAGAGATTTTGCACAACTGAAACAGTTTGGTAGCTTCGAATCGTACATTGGTGAATTCCAAAGACTATCTGTGATGGTGACAGGAATCTCAGAAAGAAGGCTGATCATATTGTTCATTGAGGGTCTTTTCGAGCCCATGAAAGGTTGGATAAAAGCATTTGATCCACCTACTTTATAGGAGGCCATGAGGAAAGCTTGCAGTATGGAGCTAACTACACCTCGTAAGCCATTTGGCTCGAAACCAACTACCTCCTACACAGAGAACAAATCAGATCTGAAGAAGGCTGATAATGCAGATCCAAAAAAGAAATTTGCAGCCCCTTTAGATCGAGAAACAATGAACGATTTACGAAGAAGGAAACTTTGTTTTTACTGCAAGGGTCCGTATGACTTTAATCATGACTGCCCCCTCAAACCTAAAGGGAAAAACAGGCACATGGAGTGGTTTTATGAGGGAGAAGCGTTGACTGATTTTTCTGATCAGCAAGCTCCAATCTATGATACAGATGGAGAAGAGTCAGAAAATGAGGCAGAAATTGTAGTAGAAACAAAATTAAAGGAGGCTCATATGTCCAGCATGCAGAGAGAGGGATCTTTCAGACTCCGTGGGATCCTAGCTGGTCAAAGGGTCATATCTCTTCTAGATACAGGTGCAACCCACAACTTCATCGATTCACGGTTAGTGGAGAAACGGGGAATTCAAACTCAGTAGTTTGAAGGCATACGTGTGAAGGTTGCAGATGGATACACTCTCAACTGCGAGAGGATGATACCTGACTTGCCTTTGAAACTCAACAATTTTGAGTTTAAGGCAGATTTTTATGTTGTAAACATGGGAGGAACGGATATAGTTCTTGGCATGAAGTGGCTTCATGCAATAGGAGAGTTCACGCTTAATTTGCGTGACATGGAGATGAAATTCAGCATAGATGGCACAAATCATATTCTAAAAGCCATCAAGGACAGCAACCTTAGAGAAATTTCACTCCGGAGAATGGAGCGTTTGATTCGCCACGATATGGTAGAGTGGGCTACTGAGTGCAAGCTAATGCCTTCACAGTTGGAGCAGCAAGCTTCTTCTTACCATCCAGATGTGCAGGAACTTCGAATCAAACATGCGAAGGTTTTCAGTGCAATTCCACCAGGCAAACCTCCTGATAGAGGTATTGAGCATATTATAGAATTTGGATGAGGGCTGCGAAGCCGTCATGATTACTCCTTCATAGAGCACCCCAAAGCGTTGAAAGAGCGAAGTTAGAAAACTATTAGAGGCTTTTGGCTATGGGGCACATTAGGCCAAGTAAGTCGCCCTTTGCTTCATCAATTGTTTTGGTGAAGAAAAAGGATGGTACACTCAGAATGTGTATTGACTCTGAGAATGCTTAGCAGGGAAAGCTATAAAGGCAATTATCTATCCGCGGATACTTAGATGAGTTGATAGATGAGCTTCATGGAGCTTGCTATTTCTCAAAGATTGACTTGAGGACAGGCTACCATCAGATCAGAGTCCGAGAGGAGGATATTGAGAAAACCGCATTCAGATGTCACTGTGGACACTATGATTTCTTGGTTATGCCATTCGGTTTAACCAATGCTCCAGCTACATTCCAGTCTACTATGAACAGGGTTTTCCATCCTCACTTGAGGAAATTTGTATTGGTGTTCTTCGACGACATCCTGGTTTATAGCAAATCATGGGAGGAACACATGGTTCACTTGGATGAGGTATTGAGTATACTTGACAGGGAGTCCTTGTATGCTAAGGAATCCAAGTGTGCTTTAGGCATGGCAGAGCTTTTATATCTGGGACACATCATCAGCGGTGCAGGAGTCAGCATGGATCCAGAGAAAGTTCGAGCCATCATCGATTGGCCTACACCTGAGACTTTGACACAACTCAGGGGTTTTGTAGGATTGTGTGCCTTCTATCGTCGGTTTGTTAGTGGATTCTCGCGGCATGCTGCGCCACTAACTGATTTGACTAAGAAAGGTGCTTTTGTGTGGACACCACTAGCGCAGGCGTGCTTTGAGAAGTTCAAACTTCTCATGACTACGTGTCCAGTTTTGGCTCTACCGGACTTCACTAAACCCTTTGAGTTACATTGCGATGCCAGTGGTGAGGGTATTGGTGCAGTTATCATGCAGGATCGACACCCGATAGCTTTCGAGAGCAGGAAGCTAAGAGGTCCTGAACGGAGCTTCAGTATCTATGATAAGGAAATGTTGGCCATCATGCATGCGCTGTAGCCCAAATTGAGCCCGATACTTGATTGATAACCATTCAACATTAAAACCGATCATAATAGTTTGAAGCATTTTCTTGGGCAGCGAGACCTAAATGAAAGGCAACAGAAATGGGTCAGCAAGCTTCAGTCTTACGATTTTGACATCTCCTATGTCAAGGGCACTCAAAATGTGGTTGCTGATGCTTTATCTCGCCGTCCTCACTTGAGCTCTATTACACTGGTTTCAGAGGACTGGAGACATCTGATAGTAGCAGAGTATGTTAAGGACCCATGGGCTTCTAGCATAGTAGATGGAATAGTACAGGATGACAGGTATTCACTTGTAGATGATCTTATCATTTACAAAGGGAGGATTTTATTAGTCCCAGGTTCTGAGATGAGGGACAGAGTATTGAGGTCATTCCATGATTCACCCATGGCAGGACATCCCGGTTACTTTAAGACCTACAGGCAGGTACGGGAGAGATTCTCTTGGAAGGGTCTCAAGTCTTATGTTCTCCAGTATGTCAGGGAATGTCTTGTTTGTCAGCAGAACAAGCAAGAGCATACATACCCTGCAGGTTTACTCCAACCGCTTCCTATTCCTGAGAGGAAGTGGGATTGTTTGTCCATGGACTTCATCACGGGCTTGCCAAAAGCTCAAGGGAAGGACAGCATTTTCGTGGTGGTAGATCGATTGACGAAATATGCACTTCTTCGCCAATCCACTACCACTACACCGGCTACCAGTGTAGTTGTTCTTAGAGGTGTCGGAGGGCTGCATTTGCCTCGAGGAATTATAGTGATGAAAGCGAGGGGATGGCGGGTTTATGAGTAACCGGCGGGAGTTATTCAAGCACTGCGGAGACGAGCTCACTCAGAATTACCATTTCACCCCGGACGGATGGTGATTTGAGATAGTCAACAAATGGGTGGAAGGATACTTGAGGAATTACAGTTCAGGGCAGCAGAAGGCATGGGTGAAGTGGTTATACCTTTGTGAGTATTGCTACAATACCACTCATCATATGAGCATTCAGATGACACCTTACCGAGTGTTATATGGATATGATGCTCCAAACTCTAGACTTATTAGTGTGATGGGGTTCAGTCGGTATTTATTCTGGAGAACGGGGATATTATGAGGAGCACTTTCGGGGGAGAATATCTGAAGCCCATCAATGAAGCAATATCGTCCGGAAAGCGAGTAGGCCCGGTCTTCGAGATCGATGATTTGGTGTACTTGATGCTTCAGCCTTATAGGCAGTCCACCCTTCGTAAGAAGGGCGCCGAGAAACTTAAGCCGCGATACTATGGACCTTTCAGAGTTGTCAGACGTGTCGATGAAGTGGCTTATGAGTTAGATCTTCCGGTGGATAGTAAGGTTCACAATGTGTTCCATGTGTCGCGCCTCAAAAAGGCGTTGGGACAACATGTGATTCCTTCTATTGATTTGCCACCCCTGGATGATGAGGGGAAATTGATTCTGATACCTGAGGCCATTCTGGATTCCAGAGAGCGTCATCTTCGGAGGCGGGTTATCAGGGAATACTTGGTAAAGTGGAGGGATCTACCGGCAGAGGATGCTACTTGGGAGAGTGACAGTATTCTTCAGCATCCGGCTTTGAGTTTGCTTGTGGACAAGCAAATTGAGGCGGTTGTGATGTCCCTATCTAGGCGGTTCGGGAACAATGTGTTAGCCTTTATTGGACCCTTATGGGCTATTTGGATTAGTTAAGAGGGTGATTGGTACTTTACGGAGAATTTGATGCGTTAAGTTTTGAGCCCGGTGATTGGTTCCGCGAAGCCCAGCGTTGGCGATTGCAAGAGTCGGCGGCTTAAATGACCACGGGATTATATGGTGTTTGAGTAGGTTATGGGTTTTAAGTGATTTAAATATTAATTGATTTAATATTTAATTATAAAGTCAAATTGACTTTATATTTTTAAATCACTTAAATATTCTCTAAAAGTGATTTAATATTTTAAATCACTTAAATGAATAAAGTGCGCCAAGTATTTAATTCATAAACTATTGAGATGAATTAAATATTATTTAAAAGATTTTAATACCTAAAAGTGGGATATTTTCTTGGAATTCGTGCCTTTGCATAAAAGGGCATTTCTGGCAATGAGAAACTCACCTTTTGACAATTTCGACTTTGCCTTGTGCTATTTCCTGTGCATTCTCTTGTGATCAGGGTTTGAACAATTTATCCATTGGAGAACGATACCTCTTGATGTTGAGCACTTTTGAGGCTGTGAGAGATCGGCTAGTTGTCGCGGTTTGTGAGCTTCATCTGGGGAGTTCTCTGCCCGAGCTTGGTGTGTTTCCTATTGGATTTCTTTACTCGGTTCGGAGGGTTTTGGGAGATGGCACCTTCATTTCATGCGAGCAGAGCATGTTTCCTTCTTGATGGCTGGGAGGTGGGCCAGTGGGCGCAGGGCATTTCTTGGAGAAACGCCTTCTTTTCTGAGGGTTTCTCTTCATCATTTTAGGCGTTTGGCTTGTACTCTTCATCTGCCACCGTTTTCAGGCTGGATTTTGCATTCTGTAGCTTTCTACACCAGATTTGGTCAGTTCTTCACCATCTTGGCTGGCAAACTGGATTACTTTCTTAAATAAATAATCTGGACACTTCCGGGTATGTTTATGAGTTCTAAATCCATTGTTGAGTTTATTTATTATCTTTTGTATTGTCAATTCGCCTGAAATAACTCAGATTTACATTTTATATACATTTATGCTGTGCGCCCCTTCTCTTCTGTCTATCAAACTTTCTCTAAAAAAACTAAATAACACTAAAAAGACTTAAGAAATATTGGGGTTTGAGGTTTGAGCCAGCAGGGCTCATCACACTTCATGGAACAAAATGAGAGAACAAACCATGCCCTCCTCCAAACCTTACAAGACATGAGTAATACCCTCAATACTCTTAGATCCCACTCTACAAATGGAAAAGATACAAACTCTAACCATTCAGAAAGTAATAACATATCCTCCATCCCTAGGATCTCAAGACCTTCATCCATACCTAGGGAAGAAACACCAATTGAGGAAGAGGAAAATAACCCAAACCCTAATAGCACTGAGCAAATTGCTAGAGCCTACATAGGTTTGGACCCTAAGATTAGGAGGATTATTTCATTCAAGGAATTTTGCAAAGCTAAGAAACATGAACCATCCAAAAAGGATAAGAAGCAACATAGTAAGGATTTGAGAAAAAAGGTGAATAAATTAACCCTCCCCAACTTCGATGGATCGGGAACAATCACAACACATGCATGGATACAAAAATTGAACACTTACTTAAACCTTAGCCCTATGACAGAAGAAGAAGCCATCCAATTTGCCATCTTACACTTAGAAGGATTGGCCCATGAATGGTGGCATCATGGTATGCACACCCAAGGGCACCAAAATGTGACATCATATGATGAATTCACACCCACAAAAAGACTTCAAAGAATTAACTCAACTTAAACAACATGGATCGATTGAGGATTACATAGCAGAATTCCAAAGGATTTCAGTTAGGGTTCTAGGGGTTCACAAAGATAGACTTACCTACCTTTTTGTAGAAGGATTAAAAGATTCAACTCGAGGTTTGGTAAGTGCTTTAAATCCTACCTCCCTTGAGGATGCAATCGATAAAGCCCTAAAACTAGAGGACACAACCTCAAGAGATAGAATAAGAGAAGCACACACAAAACCTCCCTACAAGAAAGAACAGCATAAAAACACCTTTCTCTCTAATAACGACCGTGAGAAGCTTCAAAGGGAAGGACTATGCTTCAATTCTAAAGAAAAGTGGGAACAAGGTCATATCTCTAAACAAGATGAGGGTAGAATGAGGAAACCATGTCACAAATGCAAAGGGGAATGGAAGACGGGACATATTTGTAACCAAAGTGACCTAAAAAGGAGAGATTTGTGTTACAAATGCAAAGAAAATTGGGAACCAAGACATATGTGGAAAAAGAAGCCAAATACATAATATATAGGCAATGTTCAAGGAAGAAGCAGAAGGAAATCCAAGCAAGAAAACCAGGTACAATGAAGGAGATCTCAAAAGCATTCAATGAAAAGAACAAAGGATCGTAAACAACTGGAACTTTGTGGAAGAGCAAATCTAGTAGTACAACGCCTTTACACCCTCAAAATCTAAAGGCAGATTGCCCGACTAATCTCCCTAGTGAGAATTGTAATATGTCCTAAGATCCCTAAGGCTTCCTTGTCAAATAAATGGAAAACTTCTTCATAGAACATCATATAGATATATGACATACTTCTAATTCTCATCTTGATATATATAAGTTCTTGCATTAAAGTTAAGGGATGTCTACAACCTTAAAAAGGTTTCAGTTCAAATGGCTTTGCTTGAGGACAAGCAAATTTGAGCGGGGAGGACTGTCATGTCCCCCAAATTATGATACTAAAATATAGAAATAACCAAACAGTCATTATTAGCGAATTCATTATAATTAGTAAGTTATGATTATATGTGTAAGCAAATTCATTATCATTATAATTATCAAGATAATATTATAATAATCCTGGTAATTACTATGGGATTCACTAAACTAATATAAATTAAATAATAATAAACAAATAAATTAAATAAACAAATAAAATAGATATCAATATATATATATATATATATATATATATATTATTATAAATAATATTATGATAATACAATTATCATATGGAATAAATTAATATTTACAAATCATTAAACACCTGACCATATCTTTGTTTCATATCATTCACAGATGGTTGTGAAAGGCATCGATTCCCAAACAAACAAACGTCAACAATTACTAAACAAACCATAAACAGCGACTATAAAAGGAAACGAAGCATTCAAAGACAGCGGTCAAACTTTCCTAAACAAAACAGAGATTATAGTTATGAACATACTGTATAATATTAGTAATGAACCGACAACTCCACCAACATATTCATGTTGTTGCCTACTTTTTGAACCCCAAGTTTTATTTCTCTCCTACATTCAAAGCAAATGCAAAGGTTCTTGTTGGCCTCAACACATGTATTGAGAGATTGATTAGTGATGATGACCTTCAAGATCTCATACTTGATGAGATACAGAGCTATAAGAAGGCCTAAGGGCCATTGTTTTCTTCCAAGGATTGCATTCGTAGGAGAGACACTCTACAGCCAGGTAACAAATTCATGTGTTTAATATTATGTTACTATTTATGATAATGTTTAAGTTTATTAAATCCTTACTAAGTTATAAATGGCAATTGTTATCTTTACAGATTTGTGGTGGCAAGATTATGGTGCCACCACCTAATCTTCAAAAGGTTGCCATTCGCATTTTATCTCAGCCTTGTAGTGCATCTGGTTGTGAGTGCAACTGGAGCCTAATGAGGTCGATGTGGAACCATGGATAAGTGATGATGAGTTAGCTAAGATGGAGAGTGAGGCAGAGGCAACTGAATGGGAAGCAAAAGTGGCAGCATATGAGGAGGAAGAAGGCAAGCTTGGTCAGCCAGCAGAGGCAGTTTCTTCACACACATAGCTTGATCCTATCACTATGGATGAGGCACCTGTTGAGACTCCTATTGAGGACACTGCAACTATACCATCTACTTCAGCACCACCCACACAACAGCAACAAAAACTTTTGAATTTCAGTCATAGAAGAAATTTATGATATATAATTTTTATTGATACCGAAACTTGAAAGTTAATATGTATTCAGAAGTTGAACTTGTTTCTTGGTCTATGATACATTGATGATTGATATGTATTAAACTCTAATTTTGGTTTATATATGATGAAATCATGCTTAGAAACCCTAGTTTCCCTACGATTAGAATCGGTAGTTTTTGTGTTTTACGAGTTTGAGGTTTTTGGCGTTTTTGGGGTTTTAGAGCAATATAAGGAAATTGCGATTTTGCAAGAAAATAAGGAATAAATACTATAAAAATTATCTAGCTCTTGGAAATGATGAAATACAGATGCCAATATATTTATCTCTCTTCTGGAACAATTACAATAAGAATCCAAATGCATGCAAATAGAAAAGCAATGATTTTGTATGAAAACCTGAAGATTGCAGCTTGCTGGTAATTAGCTGAAATGGTACGGCTGTATGATATTTGCCCTTCTCCTCCTGTCTGGTAATCACAAACGACTTCTGGAACCCTAGCGCCCTCAATGAAGCAAACGGAAGTCAAAAAGAAAAGGCGTTTCTCTTGCTTGGAGAAGTACGGCTCCCTCAGATGGTACGGCCTGCTGTACAGAAG
>VDFB02167092.1:0-27038 GCA_007258455.2 Sequoia sempervirens
ATTTTTTTCTACTTAATTAAAATTTTATCGACTACCCATTTGTTGTTTTTTCCCCCCCCACACAACCCATATGCCCTTTTTTCGATTACTTTTTTCCAAATCACCAAATTTTTCAAAATCATTAGCCTGGGTTTCCGTACTCACCTTCCGGGGCACCGCGAAGTGAGTCCATCGTTTCCGCACCTCATCCGCTCGATGCACGATCTCGGTATCATAATCCCGTGACATTTTTGCTCCGTCTCCTCTCTCTCTTCCTCCTCTTTTCCTCACTTGTTTGAGTGAAAATGACTTAGGTAAATTTTAAATTACCTTTTAACCCCTTCCCCTCAAAGGTATTTTTTACCTCCTATTTAACTTTTCATCCCTCTAACTAATCCCTAACTTCCCGGAGCCGCCATTCGCACACCGTACATCCGATCCACTCCGTTCAAAAGGCAAACTTGCTTATTTTTTCGCCCTCTATCCAATGGTCCCCTCCATTTCCCTCTATCGAGACGTCGTCCGGGGCCCCTTCTTTCATCCCCAACCGCCCTCTCGAGGGGGCATACCCTACCACTTCCTTCCATCTATTCCAAACCAGGCACTGGGGCATCCTCATTTCTTTCTTCATCCGTGAACATTCACTTTTCTTCGAAACATTGTTATTTCAACAATATTTCGAAGAGGGGCAAAATGTAGACATCTAAATTTAATCACTTCCATATGATTAAATTTATTGTTTCGGCGTCTATCATAGTAATATTAATTTATTAAATTAATATCGCACCCTTTGTCTCATACCGATAAAGTATTTAATTTAATAATTGATACTTTGTCTTTTACCTTATTCCTCTCTAAATTAAATAAATACACTAATTTATTTAATTTAGTCATTCCTTCTCTTTTTGATTTAAAAATCAATTTAAAATTCCTCACTTTCTCTCTCCTTGTCACATCCTCCATAACCTCACCTTAATCTGAATTAATCTAATTAATTCAAGGTTATGATGTGCATCCTCTTAATCAAAGATTAATGTCACATCCTCCTACATTTGCCACTTGCCTCTAATCTTCTGTTAATTAGCATAATCCAATATTTGCACAACCTTAATCAAAGTCATTAGCTAAATTTAGCACCACCTTTTGGTCAACTCTTCCATTTTTCCTTTTTGATTATTAGCCCCCTTTCCCATGTGAATTTTTAATTCACATTTATTTGCCCTAGATTCCTCTCCTTTAAATGTGAATTTTTAATTCACATTCCTTTCTCCCAAGGCTTCTAGAACCTTGGACTTGTCACAATCACCACATGTGACCAAGTCCCACCTTTTTGGAGCCCACCTTTTACCCTCTAGATCATCCTAGGAATGTGAATTTTTAATTCACATTTATCCCCCCAACTACCTTTCCTTTTCCCATGTAGATTTTTGAGGAATTCTAAAATTCCTCAAAAGTCCCTTTCACTCCCACTTGGGGACAAGAAATCCCTTTTTGTGGAAATCCTCTCATCCCCCAAGGTGCATGTCCTTTTCCACCTCATGTACCCTCTTGACAACTCATCTCCACCTCACCCCCTTTGGCCACTTCACCCTCCACATGTCAAGATGTGAGGGCTTGTGGGTTCTCAACCCACCATAGCCCTTCATCTTGACCTTGTTGGATCAATCTTGGCCCTTGAATTCTCTAGAGAATTCAAGTTGCTCTATAAATACCCCCTCTCTATGAGCATTTTAAACACTTAGTCAATTTGCAACTACATGCTGCCATTTTGTGCACTCACCCTATTTGCAATCACATCCACTTGCATTTTACATCCAAACACATAATAGTGATCTTCAATAGAGCCATCAAGGAGCACACAACCAATCTTAAACAAGGGCCAATCAAAGGAGTATCAGCAACAAGGGGAAGGTAAACCATTTGTCTTGCATTATCTACTCTTCTCATTGTTTTATCACTCTCTTTCGGCTAATCTCGAGGTGTTCTTGATATTTTGTTTTTCATAGCTTTTAGTTGTTTTGCTCATTTAGAATAGCATAATATCAAGGGTATGATCCAACGTTGACATCGAAGATCACCCACTTGTCATGTATTGGCAAACATAGAATCTGCCATACATCCTCCAAAGTCACCATCGCCTCGCCAGTCGAGAGGTGAAAAGATGATGTCTCACTATGCCATCTCTCACACAGAGCAGTCATCATGGCTAAATGAGTTCAAACAACGGGCGCATACACAACATACCAAAGGTCGATCTCTCCTAGGTGCTCCTGGCGTAACTTAGACAAATCACCCAGCTCTCTTGAAAACTGTGGGCCTATGCTCACGTGACATCAATGGTGCAATGACCTCCTGCACTCATGAAGCACACGACGTAAAAAATAGAAGAAATTTGACTCAATTTGGAATTTTTAGCTCAAAAATCACAATAGCGTTACTATATTTAAATTTCAAATTGCGACACCCGAAGGCATTTCAAATTACAAATCGCAAAGTGCATCGCCATATACATGTGCGTCATGATTTAAACCTTGGAAACCCTAACCCTAGTTTTCAAATCGGTAGGTGCGTCGCTATATACGTATGCGTCACAATTTAAAATTAGAAACCCTAATTTTAAATCGTGAAGTGTGTTGTTATATAAATATGCGTCGCTATAAATTGTTTTAGTGTCACAAATTTTCAAATGGGCATCGCTATATAGCGACATTGCCAAAGTTTAAACTTTAAAGAGTAATAAATGCATCAAAAATTCAAATTTCAAATCGAGTTTTGAGTTACATACCAGTGGTCTTGAGCCTGAAATCCACTGATACTCTTGAACTTAGTCAAAAATGTGCCTAGGGAGCTCTCATCGCGCCATTTCGCTAGAGGGTCATAGCTCAAAACAACAAGAATCTCCAAAGTGTGAATGCATAAATGAATTGAAAGTGACCCTTCTTGGCTTATTTAAGCTAGAAAATTAGGTTTTTTGCCCTAATTTCATCTTAAAGCTAGGATTTATCATAATTTTCACCAATTTTGCCAATCTAGACCTTATTATGTATTGTTTTTTGCATTTTTGGCATAATTCTTGCATCTTAGAGCCTTTTTTGGACCCCTAGGGCAACTTCTCACTTTTATCAAGAAATGAACCCAAAATTCAAAATTTTTGCTCGATTTCTCGAGGGGATAGGGAATTAACTTTAATCCTTGCGTTGGGGCATCTAAAAAATTAGAATTTTTTTATTTTTTGATTTGAGCAACAATTCTTATCCGAGGAGCATTATTCTTTGAACCGAAGCAGTAGGTACCTCACTTCAAAGAGGGGCAAAATGTAGACACTGAAAAATGTCCTAGATGATATCATACACTCGAATAAGATTTACTAACATCATTTCCTCTCGAAACCCATCATCTTTTCACTTGTTTAATTAAATAAGCCTAATTATTTAATTAAATGCCTCATTTTCACCTATTAATCTAATTGACATAATCAAGTTAATTTCCCCCTTTCACGCTAACACTTCATCTCATTAAATTAAATGATTCATAATATTTAATTTAATTTCCTAAGTCATCTTATTTAATTAAATAACCCTAAGTTATTTAATTAAATATCATTTCACCTCTCCCCCATTCATTAAATCATTTAATTTAATGAATATCCCTTTAATTCTTCTAATCCCCTAATTGTGTAAATTAAACTATGTTTAATTAATAATTCAAGTAATTTTCCTCCAAAAGGGGGAATATTCCAATGGAATATCCCTTATCTCCTTTTTTTTGTGCAATTAAAACTTTCTTTTAATTTTTAAAATATCTTTATTCTCACCCATGAGAATATTCCAA
The DNA here is from genome assembly GCA_007258455.2 of Sequoia sempervirens. NCBI lineage: Eukaryota > Viridiplantae > Streptophyta > Pinopsida > Cupressales > Cupressaceae > Sequoia > Sequoia sempervirens. The sequence continues at coordinate 3,811 of VDFB02167092.1, forward strand.
AGAATATTCTCTCTCCTCCAATCATCTCACTTGGCTTCTTGAACAAGCTAAACCTTTAACCTCTTGAGCAAGTCACTTGGTGACCTGTGTGTGTAGTTCACAAGTGTGTTTGTTTGGAACAAATGCGATCCCTTGATTAATTCTCATCTTGCATTCTCATCTGTTGATGAGAATCCGTGATCCATGCCTCCTATTTCCTCCATCCTTGACCATTGATTAAAATTTTCAATTTGAACCCTCTATTTCTCATTTGCTCTCCTATAAATAGAACACTATTTGGAGACAAATGGATCCATCTTTCAATTGAAAACTTATGCTGCTGAAATCACTTGCATTCACTCTCAACTTACTCACTTTTAGCTAATTTTATTTCATTTTAGTTGCATAATAGCTTCAAGCTTCCATTAATGGCTTCCATGCATCCATCTTAATTTGTTTATAAATTAGGCTTTCCATATTTTAGCTTAGAATTAGCTGAGATTAGTTTAGCAATTGCATAATTAGATCAATTTTAGCATAAAATCATGTTAACTTAGCTTGCATCATGTTTAATTTAGCATAAATTGGGTTTTCATCAATTTATCACAATGATCTCATTGATTCTCTTCCATAGAATTGATTGAAACATGCTCATTGATCACGGGATTGGGAAAGAGTCGTTCCAAATCAACATGACACCAATTCCAAAATAGGATAAGTTTCAAATGGGTTAGAGTAGGAATTTAACTGTTTTCGTGGTTTGTAACTTTTAGTTTCAGTAAATGCTTAGTTTAGCTTTCATTTTGAATGATGTTGTTTGTGATTGAGGTTTAGTGGCTAAATTATGCTTCGATTCATCATGGATCAATCGTAATCGATCCACGCTGACTATCCTCGTCTCGCATTATGTATAGACTATTTATATAGATTATTAATGAGATTGCCAGGCTGCTAAAATTTAGCTTATTGTTACAATGTCAAGGATTTAAAGTCAATCTTTTTGAACCTTATAATTTCATTTATATATATATATTTAATTTATTTTTAATCGTAAATAACAATCTTGAATGCAAATGTCATTAATAAGTTTGACAACATTCTTTTTTAATTATGGGTTGATATTTTTAAAATAATTTATTAATGATAGTCTCGAGTGGTAAATGACACTAATAATTTTGTTAGATTGCTTCAAAATTTGAGTTCTTAAATTTCATGAAAATTGTGTCAATCTACTAAATTCATGCACGGTAAATTTAACAATAAACATAATAAAAAAATCATAGGTTGAATTTGTTTCCATCTTAATTTATGTATATCTTGAGGGGATGGGGTAAATGTCATTTTAAGTTTGTCGAACTATTGATATTTACTTTACATGATAGTTTTAGAGAAATAGCCCCAAGTTTTTCCTTATAGTAAAGTGCTTTTTAACAAAAATATACACTAATAGATTTTGTCAAATTAATAAAAATTTCCATTAACAAGACAATCTTAATGTGAAATTGATCAATAAAATTCACGTTTTTAGATAAAAATTAGACTGATTTCAGTTTTAGACTTTTATTTATGATGGTCTTGAAAAATTTCTCACCTAAAATGCAATAGACACCTTAGAAGATTAAGACTAACTTTGCATTAAGCATTACACCATAGATTATTACTTTATAGTTTTAAGTCATGACTTGAAAATTTAAATATTACTGCAAAATTATAATGAAGCTGGTTTCATACTTATTTTACCTTGTGTATCTTAACGATACTCTTTCAACTAATATTTTATCATTAGACAATCATGTATGATAATATATTTGTAATTATAACTATTACTAATTTTCATTTTGAATTGTTATTAGTACTTGCGACAATACTATTGCAATGAGTTTTGTTTTTCTTAGTTAATTAGTTATTAATAAGTTAGCTTTCAACCAATCAAAAACAATAATTTTTTTTGAAAAATAAATAAATTTAATTTTGTAAAGTAAACTTGTAAAATATTTAATTTTATAAATAATAAAAATTATTTTTCATCAATATGATTGGCTAACAAGTTGTGTGTGTTATTAGAGGATTTATAGGAAAAGTGAAAATGAACTATTATTTTACCTAGTTTTGAGAACTAAGAACTATTATTTTGGCTACATTTGAGAACCAAGAACTATTATTTTGACTACATTCAACCATTGTTTATATAACTTTAATCATTATTGCACAAAATTATTATATAAATTTTATGTTTAAATAATAATTATTTAATTCTTTCATATACTTATACTATATAATCATTTCATTTTATTTAATATAAAATAATTAAAAAAATTCTTTTCAAATTTATATTATATAATCAATAAATATTATTTAATATAATATAATAAATTTATAGTGTATTATACGTATTATTATGTAACATAATTATTAGATAAATTTTATATTTATATAATTATCATTTTTTTTCTTTTAATTATATTATACTATCATTTAATTTATTCTATTAATATAAACATGCATTATCATACAATTTACATTATAATGTTAATTATTTATATATTTTTAATAAAAATTAACATTATAATTAACAAAATTAACATTTAGTTTTTTTCACATTAACAAAACTTACATTTATTTTTATTAATTTAAAATACTATAATTAAAATACTATAAAGACAAGTACTAGCCACTATGTGACACTTACTTGTTTGATTTTACAGCCTCAACAATAATATGTCATGTCTATTACATAATTTATTTAAAATAAAAGAATTTGCCTTTTTTTTTCCCTTGAAAAGCCCCACCAAAGTGTCTCTTTCCCTCCCGAGTTTTTGAATTTGATGTAGGCTAAGTGTGTAACTTGCTAGTTTCAATCCACTAATTTTTCAAAAATGTCGGCCACAACACGTGGCCGCGTCTCGTTACCTAAAGCAGTAATCCGTGTATCAGTCATAGACGAATCTAATCCGTCCGATCCCGTTGTGTTATCGACGGCCAAGGTTTCCCGCTTGCCTTTCCCCTTCGACTCGGATACGATAAATAACAGCAGCGCAAAGCCCATAGTCATCAGATCGCGTTTTGAAGCTGTTCTAACTTCGAAGAGCTTAGGTTTCTGTGAATTTCTGCTGGTACTAAGATGGATTCGTCAAAGAAAGGAGGAAGGAAGGGAGGTGCGAAGAAGAAATCCGTCACCAAGTCAACTAAAGCCGGTCTGCAGTTCCCTGTTGGAAGAATTGGAAGGTATTTGAAAAAGGGCAGATATGCCAAGAGAGTGGGCAGCGGAGCCCCTGTCTATCTCGCAGCAGTCATGGAGTATCTGGCAGCTGAGGTGTGTTTATTGCCTAATTTGTTATTTCCAGGGCTGTAGTGAGTGTTTTTGCTTCTGAATTTATGAAGATCAAGTTTTTAGGGTTTCATTTGCGATTTTTTGTTATGTTTCCAGGTGTTGGAGTTGGCCGGTAACGCGGCCAGGGACAACAAGAAGAACAGAATAATTCCTCGGCATGTGTTGTTGGCTGTGAGGAACGACGAGGAGCTTGGAAAGCTTTTGAGCGGCGTGACCATTGCACACGGTGGAGTGCTGCCCAACATTCATCAAGTGCTGCTGCCAAAGAAAACTGCCGAGAAGGCCGCTTCTGAGGCCAAGGCCCCCAAGTCTCCCAAGAAGTGAAATTGACTAGAGTCTTTTCTCTTCTATTTATTTATGGTGTTTTTGAACACCACCTTTGGATGGAATGATTTGACTTTCTCGGAGCTGTGCGGTGTTTGATCTAGGTAGATCGCGATTTATTTGTTTCCCTGGTTTTCCAAAAAGTAATAGTTTTCAAATCTCCGCTATCTCATTCGTTGCGTATGCGGGTTTGTTGTAGTTTATGGGAAAATTTCCGACGAATTTTCCTTAGCACGAATATTCCAGATGAATTTTGTCTGCTAATCCAACTCTGTAAGTGACTCAGCAAAAAAGTGGAGGATATGCTCGTTTGATCCTTGCCTGTTGCACTAAGGTATACGGTTGAAATCATTTTTGCCCTTTCTGTATGTATATGTATACTTTATCACAAAAATATATAACAATAATTTGTTTAGCACTATAAATAATGGTTTTAGATATTTATTTTGATAAAATTGAAAGTTTTAGGAGGAGCTTTTTATTTATATATTTATTTATTTATTGAGGTATACGGTTGAAATCATTTTTGCCCCTTCTGTATGTATATGTATACTTTTTCACAAAAATATATAACAATAATTTGTATAGCACTATAAATAATAGTTTTAGATATTTTATTTTGGTATTATTGAAAGTTTTAGGAGGAGCTTTTTATTTATATATTTATTTGTTTTTGGTTGAAAACTTGTTAATGTTGGTTGTGGGAGTAAAGTGGTTTAGGTGAATTTAGGATGTAAATTGTATAATATTTTAAAAACCAATAATTTTGTCAAAAGAAAATCAATTGTTTAAATAAGTAGTGGGGTTTGTAATTAGTTATTTGGGTAAGTGTTAAGGGGTAAAGTGGATCACCCAACTTCGATTTTTTTTTTTTTTTATTTGTATATTTTTGTAAGAGTGATTCAAATTATAAATGAAAGTTGTATTGATTTAGGTTTTTGTTAATAGTTATTGTTAGAATAAGAGACATTGTTAGGAAAGAGTAGTTGATGATTGTAGTTAGATTAGTTATTGTCAAATTTAGACACTTCACAATAGTGTGGTGATTTTGATGAGTTTGAAGATTTAGTTATAGAGTAGGGATTGTTGAAATTGAATACAAATAATGTTTAATAGGGGTGAAGTTGGACTATTTTATTTTAAAATCTAATCATGTTTGCTATTATGCAATATTTGTCCCACTTATACTAAATTGTATATATTTGTCACATATTCTTTATTATTGCTCCTACATTTGCCTTACTCTTATATATTTGTCTTGTCAAGCCAAAAAGTTAGAGATTCACATAAAAGAAGGCAATTACTAAGGTGGATATTAATATGTGTGTACAAACATAAGAATCAATAACTAAGAAATCTAATCTTCATGATAGGGGATTAGGGTTGTGTTATATTATAGTATGTAGATTAGATTTCTTAGTTATTGATTATACTTAAAAACAAATTTTCTAACCTAACGTTTGATTATACTTACAATTCCAAGTTTGTTATATGCATACACAAAAAAATGGAAGTAGAAAACCATTTTAGCAACCCATAAAATCTCACTCACTTTTCATAAGGAAGGTAATAAAAGCACCTAAAATCATTAGGGAATGATTTCTTTTAATTTATGTGTTAGTAGAAAACCATTTTAGCAACCCATAAAAATCTAACTCACTTTTCATAACGAAGGTATTTTCCATTAATTTGAACTTGGCTCTTAGTAGTTGAAACTTCTCTTTTGATATGGGTTTTGTAAAAATATTTGCAACTTGGTTACTTGAGTAAGAGTGAAGTGAGGAATTTTCTTATTAACAAAAGCATATTGATATGTAAAATAAAACATGGTATGGATATTAAAAAACATTGCATACCTTCTTCAATGAATACACCACAACTAAATTAGATTTGTTTCTTAGAATTTTGGTCTACAACAAACACTACAAATAAAATATTGTTTCATATTATTTAAAACAATTATTGAGTTCTTTTAGAAGCTATGTGACAAGATTTTTTTAGATTTTGTTAAAGATAAGATTGTATATATCTTACCCATGAAATTTGTTGCAAGGTGTGTGCCATTTGTCTCCTTGTGTTGTGTAGCGCAATGCTTGGGTTTGTGACACAATTTATTTGCCTCACGTGGATTTATTAACTTTGTGTTTGTATTGGGCATTAACAGGGCAATCTTTTGGTGCAATGATAATTGCCTTTACAACAATTGGTATTAGCGTTTGGGTCATGGGTTTGAACCCCCCGCTTTGGGGGATTGTTGCAAGGTGTGGTCTTTTGGTCTCTTTGTGTTGTGTAGTGCAACATGTGGGTTCGTGACATGGTTTAACTGTGTCCTATGTATTCATTGACTTTGGTGGTTGTATTGGGCATTGATAGGTCGATCTTTTGGTGCAATTACTATTGTCTTTGCAACAAAGTTAATATTGATTGAATTTGTTGGGTGACATATCTAAACATAGATTTGCACATATTTTTAGTTTAATGTCTTTTCAATATCAAGATATATACAACATTATTCAATATTATTCATGACATTAATTTGATTGAAATTCAACCATAAAAAAATAACGTATTCTAAATCCGATGGAAATATTTTGCCACCTATCATGTCTATAAACTAATTCTAAATATTTTTCATTGCAAGTAAAAATACCTTTCAAATTAATTTATTTTGCCACCTATCCTATTTATATAACACTATTCCTTGTCACTCAAAGCACTAATAGGATTGACAATTTAACCAAAAAATTAATGCATTATAGTTTCTTTTAAAAAATTGAACAACAATTTATTTTCATTGTAAGTAAACATACCTTTCAATTTAATTTTTTTGCAACCTATCATATCTATAATAGTATTCCTTGTCATTCAACTTTAATAGGGTTGACAACTTAACCAAATTTTTTTAATGCATTACAATTTTTTTTTAAATTAAACAATTTATTTTTGCAATGGATGCTTCTAAAATCAACTAATAAAAAATGCATGATAATGTCAAAATGTATAACATATGCAATAGTGCTCATGTCATTCAAGCAATTGATATAGTTGACATTTGATTCAATGAATTAAATATTGTGAGACACGCAATTTATAATTTTTTTTTTTTTTGCATTGACTATTTCCAATAACAACCAATTAAAAGACACAAAAGACACATAAATGATATTTATAAAATTATTAAAAATAAAAAATTAAATACAAACTATAGCATTCTTGTTCAAAGTTTTTAATTTTATGTTGATTGGTTAAGCTAATAAAAACATAGAATGCATTGGATGTATGAGTATCCGTGCCTTGGCAGGAACTAAAAATATACTAGGTGAGTATGAAGGTTTTTATTTTATTTTTTAAAAATAGTTACTTGTGCTGAGTTATCGAGCAAAGTGTCATGTTATTGAAGATAATATTATAAATTAATCAAAAGAAGAAATTGTTCATAAGGCACAACACTTGTTGAAGGTTTTGCAAGTGGGGTTGCAAGCTAAGTGGGTTTAACCTTGGGGAAAACTCTGTGGTTAAGCGTGCTTGAGTTGAAGTAGTACTGGGATGGGTGACCTTCTGAGAAGGCCCAATGCTTAAACTTTGTAAGCATCACCCCGATGTGATGAGTGCTAAGTGGACCATTCACTATCATGAGAGATGGGTTCTTGTGAACCACTACTCATGAAACATGGGTCAATGAGATTGAATTGTAAAACTACACAATTGAATCCTGATAGCAATATCACAATTTGACACTCTATGGAAAATACCTCCTAATTATCAATTAATGAGCTAAAGAGGCTCTATAATGAATGATTCATAAGGCACATCACTTGCTAAAGGTTTTGTAAATGGGGTTGCAAGCTAAGTGAGCTTAACTTTGGGGAAAACTCTGTGGTTAAGTGTGCTTGAGTTGGAGTAGTGCATAACACTTGCCGAAGGTTTTACAAATGGGGTTGCAAGCTAAGTGAGTTTAACCTTGGGGAAAACTTTGTGGTTAAGCGCACTTGAGCTGGAGTAGTACTAGGATGGGTGACCTCCCAGTAAGGCCTAGTGCCTCACCTCTGTGAGCATCACCTAGATGCAATGAGTGTTAAGTGGACCATTCACTATCATAAGAGATGGGTTCTTGTGAACCACTGCTCATGAAACATGGGTCAATGAGTTTGACTTGTAAAACTACACGGTAAAATCTTGATAGTAATATCACAATTGTCATGTTAATAAAGAAAGTGTTTTAAGTTAAATCTTAATCAAATCAGGTCATTTTAAATAATGCACATATAAATTTACATTTTATGTAGGGCATAGATGGTTAACATGTTAAAATGTAAGCATTATAATAGGAGGTGAGTGACACATGTTAATTAGATGGGTAAAATGTTAAAATGTTAAATTGGTAACATAACATCATTTATCAATTAGATGGTTAACATGTTAAATGGGTAACATAACAATATCATTAGATGAGGGTGTCACATATTGACTAAAACTCTTTATATAAGATGAAGTTTGCTCCATATCATTTAGGCTTTTCTCTATTTGGATTAGTTAAATTTCATAAGCTTCACTAAACATCCAGATACAAGTGTTTTTGTTTATGTGATCTATATTAATGCTGATTTAAATGTTGTGTTGCTTATGTGATCTATAGGAATTGTATTAAATGTTGTTGATAATTTTAGACTAATGCTTTTAATTAATATAATGTAAGTTGGATGGTTGTGTTAACACAATGCTAGATATATGTTAGTCTTATCTATTTATTCATTTATTGAAGTAAAAAAATCTTAATTCTCTCATTAGAATATTTTTTTAGGTGGTTGATTATGTTGTGATTTGCAAGATCATAATAGCAAAAACTTGAAATTTTCACAAAATACTTGCACACAATATTCTAATTGATATTATCAAGAGAATGATACAAGAGTTGAATGAAATGTACAATGTAATCTTGCTTAAATACGTAAGGTGGTGAAGGTAGTCAAATTGAACACAATGACCAACCAACCTTTCAATGATGGAACACATAATAACTCACATAACAAGTGTTTTAGTGAGTGGCAAGTGACTATACAAGAGATGTCTCACAAAGTAAGGGTACTTGTCTTAACCACATGAAGTGAGACAAAGCTCTAGAAGTCCCTATGTGGAGACTTAAGAAATGTGAATAAGACTCTCCTAGTTAGGTTAATAGCTAACTAGTTTGATAAAGTTACTATTTACACCAACACCCTAATTTAAGTGTAACTTAGGGAGTACTGTATAAACTAATGATGAGTCCTAGTTGTTAGGCCATGTTAGTTACTCGTACATTTTTTCATAAAGTGGAGAAAGAAAACCTTGCGGGAAATAAAAAACCCCTCTCCAAAAGAGAAATGATATAATGAAGAGAGACTATGTACCCCCCTCATAAAATGATGATTACTTCTTTGCATGTTGCTCAAATGCTCCATATGAAGATTAATGTAGAATAGGTACCAAAAGAGTGATGTGAAGAATTTTTGGATGCTCTCGATGAAACACCTTTGAATTCCGATGCAAGTAGTTATGTTCTACTTAAAAAAAATCTTTGGATGCTTTTTGTGAAGCGTCTCTGAAACTTATGTAGAAGATGATGGTGGATGATTTGATAATCTTTTCAATCATTCTCACGTTCTTTGAGTTGAAAACTTAGAATTACGAAAGAAATGTAAAACAAATGTAAAGTGCTCAAAGCACAATGACAATGACAACCTCCCTTACTTATTTTGATCCCCCCTGACTTGGAATTTTATACGTTTTAATGCATTTAACAAGTTCTATGTAACGAATAATGACACTTTATAATTGAATGTGATACCATTTCCAATGGAATGGGCAAGTGATATTCACTTTCATGAAAATAATACTTGATCTTGAGGAGCTAATCAAAGGATATAATAATCATATGTGTCTAATTTTGCACTTTGAAACTTTAAGTTTTCTTGTTAAAAGGAAACAAAATATATGTTAAATAATATAATTTTCACATCGTCTCGATGTTAAAGTCTCCGGAATGGAAATAGCTTTTTCATCGATTATTCACAATCAAATTTTCGACTTACTGAAGTTACACCAAAATGAAAAAGATTACCCCTTTTACAAGCTTTAAATAAACTGACGGTTTGTCTTTACTACTAAAAAAATAGTATTTAAAAGACGAACGATGAGAATTTCCAACTATTCCAATAGTTTAATAATCTCGCCTTACACTCTTTGTTGTCACATAGTTTTAAGTCTACCCACTAGTGGTTGAATAAATTTGAGTGATTACAATAAATGTTTATTAGCATAAAAAAAACTAATCATACAATATTAATGTCAAAATCTTTAACTAAATTGCTTATAAGGTGGGAGTTGACCAGGTCTTCCAAGCCGTCGAGGAGTCCAAAGGCAGTTGAACATGTGGGAGCTTGGGAAGATCCTTGAGCTGATGGTGATGCTTGGTTGGAGTCGTGGCTTTATGCATGCACCAAAGCATTCTGCAGATGCTTCGCCAGCATACAAATGCCTTTTCAAACACCATTATCATTGCCTTCCTTGTTCTGCCCGCGACCTTTCTATTCATGCGCCCTAGACACGGATCCACAAATCACAAAAAATTATAAGTGGACAGGAAGAAAGCATGGGATTTATAATGGAATTTGCAGAGCAGTTAATAAGGAATAACATAGAAGATCCAAAGCAGAGGGAACTCGACGTCGACAATGACCCATCCTTCTGTAGCTTCGTGCACATGGTCTAGCAGACAAAATTCCCACATCAGTCAATTGAATTTAAGGGCGTGGCAAATCAATACAACATGAGGTCTGTTGGCAAATGGTCAATGTTCCTCTCAGGATTCGTGACATGGACTAACCGTCTGTCATGGATCCATTAACTCTGACAGTTGTATCAGGCATTAACATTAACAGATCGATCTTTTGGTGCAACGTCAACCATGAGATCAAAAGGACATTGTAATGAAGATAATAGTTCCAACATCATTGGGGTTGAACGTCCTCTAGAACTTGACAAGATCTATGACGACTGCCGTTATGTGAGGATTCAATGCCCGTGAAGCCCACATTGTATCTGTGGTGTTCATTTCAAGAGGCTAGGACCATTAAAATTCCAGATGGGTGCACCTTTATGGCGTAGCGACCAAGAGAAACCAAATGGTGTTGGGCGACGAGGTGTAAATTAAGTCGATTATAACGAGCGTGATAAGGCACATGGATACCTTTTATAATCTGTGCATCCGTGGGTGACTCACGGACAAACTTCTGAGCTATTACAGTACTCGAAAGAGCAAAGACAAAGCAGTTGGGAGATAAGCTGGAATGATCGACTTGCAAGAAGAAACCAAAGTCGATGCATTCTTTCAAAGCAAAAATGGCTTGATGGTTAATAAGGCACCTCCAAACTGTAGAATCATGAGTTTAGAATGCAGATCCATATCTCTTAAGTGATGCCAATGATGGATGAGGACATGTAGTAGGATATGAACAATGAATGGCCTCTTAAGAAAAGCGCTGCAAAAGAAGCCCTCCTTAACAAAAGAAACGTGCTTTGCTGACTATAAAACCCTCAAACAAAGAATGGCAGATAAACCATTAATGGTCACGACCCATGTAGAGGACTTCTATGGAGGTCACGAGTGGGCAAAGGTCGATGGTGTGGTCACTTGTGGAGTAGGCCAGGTAGATTGAAACTCCTGCAAATGGCTTTGCAAATCGGGGTCAACACTTCTCAGAATGGAAGTTGTGATGCTGGCCACAATTTTACACAAACCCTAAGCCACAACTCAAAGTATCTTCAAAAACCAAAACCATGATCTACAACAATGCAGATCCTACATAAGTAATCAAATGAAATAAATACTGAACCAACAAACCGAACCAAAATGGCTCTAATAGATAACTCTTTGGGAAGGGTTTTGCTAGCATGGCTCTTATATCATGTGATTTCCAAGATCATAACAATAAAAATTTGAAATTTCTACAAAATACTTGCACACAATAGCTTAATTGATATTATCAAGAGCATGATACAAGATCTGAGATGAATGTACAATGCAACCTTGTTTAAATAGGCAAGGTGGTCAAGTTGAACACAATAATTGACTAACCCTTCAATGATGGAACACTTGTTAACTCACATGACAAGTGTTCTAGTGAGTGGCAAGTGACCATGCAAGAGACGTCTCACAAAGTGAGACAAAGTGAGGACACTTGTCTCAACCACATGAGGTGAGACAAAACTCTAGAAGCCCCTAAGTGGAGACTTAAGAAATGTGAATAAGACTCTCTTAGGTTAATAGCTAACTAGTTGACTAAGTCACTATTTACATCAACAGATTAAGTTAGGGAAGTGATGTATGTTTTAAATGTGTAAATAATATAATCTATTTTGTGGAATTATTTCACTTTATTTTAAAGTTTATCATATTTAATTTATGGTATATTTTTTTGTATTATTTGATTTTATATCTTTTGAATTTAAAATTTTAGATTTTTAGTTGATTATTGATTGTAAGAAAATGAAGAATTTGTTAGGATGAAGGTGCCATTTATCTTATATTTTATTTTTTTTGGAGAGTGTCCTTGGATGTTTTGGGTGTAATTGGAAATTAAATTGCAATATTTTTTTTTTTGGAATTTTGGTATTTGTTGTGATATGCATTCATGAAAAGGGTAAAGGACAATAGTGGCAGTGATCATTGAATTTAGATTCATTTATTATATTGAAAATTTTATATGGTGAGACTTGAATGAGGTGGTTGTTTTATTTTGGAGTGATATATTTGGGGACGTGAGTTGTTGGGGGTTGTGATATAAAGATGTATTAGTGATTTGGTTTACTATTTTAGGGTCCAATAGATTGTGCTTATGTATAGTCATTGATGCATTTGTTTTTTTTCAAAATTGTTTTCCAAGGTGGGTGTATAATTTTTGTATGATGCCATAGTTTTAGTATTTATTGTTGTATTTTTTAGTGGATATAGGGTATGATATATTGGTTTTAGATAAGATTGTTCAATAGGGATACATGTGTTGTTGGAGTGTTGCCAAAGAATAGAAAGTGTTTTGATTCTAGATAAAATGAGAGAAGGGCCCATACTCATTACAACAACTATCAAGGTGAGCATGACAAATCTCACTAGAAGTGACACTTAAAAAGACCAAGCAAAGATCAACAATGCTTTTGATTAGAGCGTAGAATCATAAAGAAGCAAGAAACAAGGGTCCCGACCCTATATAATAAATTTATCCAACAAGTCTTGAAAATGAGTAATGGAAGAGGTAGAAGAGGACCTTTTCACATTCTATGAATGGAAATCCAAGTGATATTATCATCCAAATTCCCATTGAAAGGGGAAACAAGAGATACCCTTGTGGGGTGACCATTAGCACACAAAAGGGCAATAAAAGGACAACAAGGTGAACAATAGTCATGGTCCACAATAGAACCCTGAAACTAAGTGGAAGCAATCAGTGGAATAGGTAATATGCGAAGAGGAGGAACCCCATTAGGGTTCTTAGGACATGACAAATTTGCACTAGGAAATAGATGCTCATTAGAATCTTGGGAGGAGACATCCTCTAAAGAGATAAAAGATTGAGCAGTCAGGAAATCATCATTAACATTCTTCCACCAAGTAGTTGCAACTTTTCGATACAAGAGAGAGCAATTCGAAGCTAGGTGACTAGTATCGAAGCAATGATGACACCTGAAAGAAAGGCCCTCATAATTGAGCGATTGAATCTAGGGATGATCCCCAACCAACAAAACCATATTCTTGTAAAGCGACAAGGAGATATCAATATCCACCAAAATGCAAGAAAAGGTCGAATGCCCCATAAAGAGGCAAAATCATCAACTTTCATGAAGCGACCAATAGAGTTTCCATTGACCTCATAAAAGGACTCCCCCCAAAATTGGAGGGGAAGATTCAAAAGTCTAACCCACATCAGATGCACATTGAGTGGTTCGATAAGGGAGTTGAAGGAAGATGTCTAGGGTTTGAGTGAGAGTGAGTGATCACCCCAATCCCAAGCTGACCCAACATCAAACAATAGTCCTTAGAAGAAGCAAATGAAGTAATGAAAAATCCTTTAGCACAAGGGAAGAGCTTAATCTTACTAGCCACTAGGAGCCTCCAATAATCCAAAACCTATTTGTGCAGGTCAAGAAGAGAGGGCCAAAGGTTGGGAAAATGACACACAAAACCTCTACTCTAGTAGAAATCCTCATTTTCACTAATATTTGTACTATAAACCACCATTGTGAAAGGTTTGGAACAGGGAATAGGGAGATTCACTTGCGGAGGGTGTGTAGGGCTAGAATTGGCCACCAAAGCATAACTGTGAACCCCTACAAAAGATGTAGGCATGAGAGGAGGGGAAAAATGGGTCAAACCTGCAAGGGGGTGTGAGTTAGAGAGGCCTTAGTGGGAGGCACATGCTAAAAAAGGGTTGCATCACCATGTAACAATCCATCCACATGCGGCATGGGAAAAGACAAACCCACATACAGTTGGAGGGGAGGAGTAGGTGACAAAGTAGAACAAGACCTCACACGAAAAATGAAGCCCTTGCAGGAGATGTGGGAATTTTCGTAGGAGTAGATGCAAGAGTTATGGTCCAAGAGTTTTTTGGATTAAAGCAAAGAAATTTTTAGTGTGTTGGATGCATTTCATTTTTGAAGATTACTACATAATTGTACTTTCTTGTGTGATTTTTTTTATAAATGGGTTCTACAAATAAATTTTGTATTGATATTGTTTGTTGCTTTATTTTTTATTGTTGATTTGAAGAATCATATGATAATCTCATGGGAATTGTAATCCACAATTTTATTTTTAATTTTGTGCATACACTTGAAGTTTTGAATTATAATAGTTTTACCCTACTTTTCAATAGAACCATCATTATGTAAGAGCATTTAAGGGATTAGTTATTTGTACTAACCAAAAATATATATATTTTGTTGTAATTTTAGATTTTTGTGATCTAACATTATCTTTTACGTGTAGGATTCAATTTGTACATTTCAAATGTTAAAATTCAAATGGTTTCCATCTTAGATGGTTAATAACTTATATAAGGCACCTCCAAACTGTAGAATCATGACTTTAGAATGTAGATCCATATCTCTTAAGTGATGCTAGTGATGGATGAGGTCATGTAGTAGGATATGACCAAATGCATGACCTCTTAAGGAATGCGCTACAAAAGAATCCATCCTTGCCAAAATAAATGTGCTTTGTTGACTATAAAACCCTCGAACAGAGAATGGCCGATAAACCATTAATGACCACGACCCATGTAGAGGAATTCTATGGAGGTTGCAAGTGGGAAGAGGTCGATGGTGTGATAAGTTATGGAGTAGGCTAGGGAGATTGAAACTCCTCCAAATGGCTTTGCAAATTGGCATCAACACTTCTCAAAATGGAAGTTGTCATGCTGGCCACAATTTTGCACAAACCCAAAACTACAACTCACAATATCCTCAAGAATCAACCTATCCTCAAGTTTATCCCAAATTATAGGGGTTCAACACTTTCAACCATATAATGCTTCAAAAGGAGCCATCTTTATTGTGGAATGGTAGGAGTTGTTATAAGAAAATTCCACTAAAGGCAAGTAATCTTAGGTCACTTGTATTGTTGATCCATGCAATACATTATAAGTAGGTCTTTGAGGTACTTGATTCACGCTTTCTATTTTTCCATCCATTTCCAGATGATACACTGAGCTTATATTTAGTTGAGTCCCAAGTGCAGAAAATAAGGTTTGCTAAAACCTTGAGGTGAATCATGCATCCCTATCTGAGATAATATTCTCAGGAATTCCATGCAATTTAAACACTTCTTGAATGAATTTTTGAGTTATGACAGGAGCTCCATCAGTTAGATTCCTAGGTATGAAATGTGCTACCTTAGTAAGCTTGTCCAAAACCACAAGAATGGCATTGTGCTTATTTCTTGACATCTAGGCAATCCTTGCACAAATTCCATACTTATGACTTTCCACTTACTCTCTGGAATATCATGTGGGTATAACAAACCTGTAGGATGATGATATTCAACTTCCACCCTTTGGCATTCTAGGAACCTAAGCAAAAATCTAGCAGCATCTCCTTTCATCCCTTTCCAAAAATATAATGGCTTCACATCAGCCAACATTTCATCATATATACACTCAAGCATAGCAGTTCTTATCCATTTCATCAAAGTCTTAGCTAGGTTATGAAGATTTTCATCTTGGAGCACATTTCAATCTTCAACAAAGTGGATCACATCTTCATCAAATCATCAAAGCTTGCATAGGGGTTGGGAAAGGGCCAATTTCCACATCAAATTGGCATCAACTCCCCCAAGAGATTAAGAGTTTGCTTTGCATTTGAATAGGATTTAATATCTTTGGTTTATGCTTGTTTATGTTCTTTATTTCATTCTTCTTCCTTTGCAATTCAAATGGATTTCTTGGAAAATCATGATACTAACTTGCATTTGATCTAATATGATGTTTGTTCCTTGTGTTTATGCAGGTTTGGAATCTTGGTTCGCAACTCTGTTTCCTGTAGAAGTATTTCATACTTGCAATTTGATTCTCATATGTAGAACATGTGCATATTTGATTTAGTCAAAGCATTGCTGTCATACAAGGAGGTCGATTTATTGTTTACCAGACTGAGTATTAACTTAGAATATTGCCACCTTTTTTTCTGTATGAGATGAGTTGACTTGCATGCTTGAGTGGTGTCGACTAGCTTACCATTTCCTTATGCATCAATGTCCAACTCTCTCATTTGGATGCACAATCTGAGGTTATAATCTGCTATTTTTATTTCGTAGTTGTATTTTCCAGAGATAGAGTTATTTTATGAGCATAGAGAAAGAGGTTATTGTGAAGTATTATATTGAGTGGTTATAGTAGTTTGAAGTGAAGCCTGGCAAGTTGACATTGGAAGAATGAGAACCAAGTTTTCATAAGCAAACACTATGATTCACTAATGCAAGCATTCTCATGCAATTCCAACAAATCCATCAAGACATTCATTCTCTCATAACAAAAGACAAATAAGAGGAGAATAGATTCTCATGCCTGTAATTCACTTAATCCAATTGACTAATTTGGTTCTCATCCTTCCAATGCCAACTTGC
Organism: Sequoia sempervirens; assembly: GCA_007258455.2. NCBI lineage: Eukaryota > Viridiplantae > Streptophyta > Pinopsida > Cupressales > Cupressaceae > Sequoia > Sequoia sempervirens. Next base: position 20,598 of record VDFB02167092.1, read on the forward strand.
ATAAACACAAGGAACAAACATCATATTTAAAGATCAAATGCAAGTTAGTATCATGATTTTAAGAAATCCATTTGAATTGCAAAGGAAGAAGAATGAAATAAAGAACATAAACAAGCATAAACAAAAGATATTAAATCCTATTCAAATGCAAAGAAAACTCTTAATCTCTTGGGGGAATTGGTGCCAATTTGATGTGGAAATTGGCCCTTTCCCAACCCATATGCAAGCTTTGATGATTTGATGAAGATGTGATCCACTTTGTTGAAGATCGAAGTGTGCTCCAAGATGAAAATCTTCATAACCTAGCTAAGACTTTGATGAAATGGATAAGAACTGCTATTCTTGAGTGTATATATGATGAAATGTTGGCTGATGTGAAGCCATTATATTTTTGGAAAGGGATGAAAGGAGATGCTGCTAGATTTTTGGCTAGGTTGCTAGAATTTCAAAGGGTGAAAGTTGAACATTATCATCCTACAGGTTTGTTATACCCACATGATATTCCAGAGAGTAAGTTGAAAGTCATAAGTATGGAATTTGTGCAAGGATTGCCTATGTCAAGAAATAAGCACAATGCCATTCTTGTGGTTTTGGACAAGCTTACTAAGGTAGCACATTTCATACTTAGGAATCTAACTGATGGAGCTCTTGTCATAACTCAAAAATTCATTCAAGAAGTGTTTAAATTGCATGGAATTCCTGAGAACATTATCTCAGATAGGGATGCATGATTCACCTCAAGGTTTTAGCAAACCTTATTTTCTACACTTGGGACTCAACTAAATATAAGCTCAATGTATCATTTGGAAATGGATGGAAAAATAGAAAGGGTGAATCAAGTACCTCAAAGACCTACTTAGAATGCATTGCATGGATCAACAATACAAGTGGGAAGATTACTTGCCTTTACTGGAATTTTATTATAACAACTCCTACCATTCCGCAATAAAGATGGCTCCTTTTGAAGCATTATATGGTTGAAAGTGTTGAACCCCTATAAGTTAGGGTAAAATTGAGGATAGGTTGAGTCTTGGGCCAAAAATGTTGGTTGAAATGGAAGAACAAGTGAGGGTTGTTAAGCAAAGGTTAGCTGAAGCCAATGATAGACATAAGAGCTATGTAGATGTAAAGTGAGTACCCTAAAATTTTGTAGTAGGTGACAAGGTGTTGTTAAGGATAAAACCTCATAAGAGTTCCATCAAGTTTGGAAAGTCATCCAAATTAGCTCTGTGCTATGTAAGACCTTTTGATATTCTTAAGAAAGTGAATCCCGTAGCTTTACCAAATTGCATTGCCACCAGCTCTTTCCCAGATGCATAACGTCTTTCATGTTTCTTACCTAAAAAAGTATATACTAGGGGATAATCATGTAATTGATTGGAATGCTTTACATGTATAGGACTCCAGAGTGGTAACAATCCAGCTTACCAAGGTACCCAAAACACGTAAGCTTCGCTTACGTAACAGGGAAGTTCTATAGTGCAAATTACAGTGTGACCAGTATGCAGAAGATTCTACCACTTGGGAAGACTATGCTGAGATACAAAAAAAGTTTCCACATGTTTTACATGCTTTTGAAAGTACTTGAAAAACAATGTTTTGTTTGTTTGTTTAGTTTATGTTTGCTACATAAAATTATCGAGGACGGTGATTCACAAGGGGGGGAGTATGTCACACCCCATTGTGTGTTTACCTATTTACTATTACTATGCTAGGGTAAATTAATGCATGTGTGAGTATAATTGAAAATTTTGATTTGGAAATATATGTGATTGCACTTTGTTTATCAGAGAATTATGAATGAATGTTTATTTCATTTAATGTTATGTGATGGAATGCATATATGGAATTGAATGGTTATTGAATTGGATATTCTAAATATAAAAAGTATTATGTAAATGCTTGTTTTAATGAACAATTGACTATCATGGGAATGTGCTAAGTTGGATGCAGATTCATATTCAATCCCCCAGGAGCAAGGGGAAGTATCACTCAGGAGAAGAACTTGGTCAGGTAATATGTAATGAAACCTAACTGAGCTTATGCTCATACTCACAATAGATTGGTTGAGTCAAGTGATAGTGTTTGGTATTGGTAAGTCATCCTTAAGTATGATGTGTTTGCATTAGTAAGGATCTTGATTACTGTTGAGTGCATTATTGGATAATGTCTACGTGTTTGGTGCTTATGAGTTCTTTTTTATATTACTATACTTGATTGATGAGGTGAACATACGTTGAATGTATATCTATGTATGCATATGCATGTCGATGATAGACCATACACACGAAGGAACACAAACATGGGAGTACATAGGTAGATGTACCTATGCATGCTTATGGATGGGTTGTTTGTGAGCATGGTGATATCAAAGGGATAATGCGATATGTACGTATATGTATATATACATCACACATATATTTTCCTATCAATAAGATAGTAATTATTTATGTGCTTGATTGCAATTGAATGTGTGTGTGTATATATATATATATACATATATACATAAGTATACATGTGTCAATATATATGTATGTGTGACAAATGGAAATATCCATATGGATATATCAATATATGTATACACACGTATACATGTACATAGAGGTATATATATATACAAACAATAGTATTTATGAAATGCTCACTAGAACTTATTCATTCGAATAACAAGTGGAATATTAGACAAATTTATTTGTCAATGATTATAGTTATATATATATATATATTTGAATGTATATATATATATATATATATAATAGCATTGAAAGCTATTTGATTATTGACATATATATATAAACGTATATATATTTATATATAATAATTTATGAAATGGCCGAACTATGCTAAAGGCTGATTTAGTTTAAAATCCATGGTCAATCAAATATAAATGCATCACTATTTTAAAAGTAGCGCATTACCCATGCAATGAAACACATAACCCATAGGGATAATATGTGATGGAATTATTAAACATTAAGTCTGCTATTTAGAGAGTTTAAAATGCATGAATAAAAGGATTATAAACCACAACAATAGACATGCTTGGTCAAAGCTGCTCTAAAGCACTATTTTAAGGGAGTCGATTCATCCTTTACATGTCGATTGGACAACGTATGACTAAATCGATTGTCATAGGTGTTGCCAATTGAATATTGAATGTTTCCTTAGATAACCACAAGCAAAAGAATAGGGACGATGTTGAAACTTGGCGCCATATTATGAATACTCTATTTCCTGTAGAAGTATTTCATACTTGAAATTCGATTCTCATCTGTAGAACATGTGCATATTTGATTTAGTCAAAGCATTGCTATCATACAAGGAGGTCGATTTGTTGTTTACCAGGCTGAGTATTAACTTAGAATACTGCCACCTTTTTTCTGTATGAGATGAGTCGACTTGCATGCTTGAGTGGTGTCGACTGGCTTACCATTTCCTTAGGCATCAATGTCTTGTTATTTAGTATAAATAGTTGATTCAAATCTCTCATTTGGATGCACAATCTAAGGTTATAATCTGCTATTTTTATTTTGTAGCTATATTTTCCAGAGATAGAGTTATTTTATGGGCATAGAGAAAGAGGTTATTGTGAGGTATTGCATTGATTGGTTATAGTAGTTTGAAGTGAAGCTTAGCAAGCTAACATTGGAAGGCTGAGAACCAAATTAGTCAATTGGATTAAGTGAATTATAGACATGAGAATCTATTCTCCTTTTATTTGTCTTTTGTTATGAAAGAATGAATGTCTTGATGGATTTGTTGGAATTGCATGAGAATTCTTGCTTTAGTGAATCATAGTGTTTTCTTATAGAAAGGAAAGGAATCTGTTTAATGATTTTCTATTAAGTGTTTGTATATACTCCATAATAGGAGAGCTTGTTATCATTAGTATAAAATACTAGGAATGATGAAACAAGGATAACTTAAGGGTTATTCATTGCAAGTTATTTGATTGATTTAGATAACCCACATAAGTCACACTTGAGATTTTATTATCCATTGAGGGGGGGGGGGTAACTTATGTTTATGCTTTGTGGGTAGAATACCATTGTGTTTTAGGGAAGGGAATAGGTTGTTTATAAGGTTAAAGACTACCTATAGAAGGAAATTACCTATGCATAGTTTATAATGGCCTTAAGTCAAATTGAGCTTGAGTAGTGTATGTGAGTAGGATGAATGTCACTCGAAGAACTAAGTGAGAAAACTTTGGCCAAAGTAGTGTGATTGCCTTTAGCTCCACTGTCAATTCACTGTGATCTGTTAATGCATGCTAGTTTAGGATTGTAGAGTCTACAAGTTCTAGTTATGTAGGACACAACACTATTCTTAGAATGGTTGTCATTACAAGGTTACTCCACCAATCTCTTCGTTGAAGGGTAGGGCCATCTATCGAATGATAGATGTGCGGGGGACCACATTTGAGTCCGTGGTTGGCAGAAAATTGCTTGAGTGATGCTTCTCCTCTTCAGCAGGTGACTAAGACTAAGAAGTGAAAGGATATTCCTGGACCATCCATATCTATTGCTTTGAAGCTCGGTTGAGCTATGTATGTACTTTGTACACAATCTTTGGAATATTGTAATATGTGGAATATTATTTTGGAAATGAAATCAAAATTGGTTATTGTTATGATATCTATGTTCATTTGTTCTCTATTAAGAAAAGAAAAAATATGGAAATGGTTAAGTTACATAGTTTATTTACTTGAAAGTGAAAATTTAGGAAATTTTACTTGTGTGAGCAATTGGCATGTTACAAAATGGATCTAATAGAGAACTCTTGACTGGGCTGGGTGCAATTTTTTGGGAAGGGTTTTACTTGCATGGCTCTTTTACCATGTTGTGTTTTCCAAGATCATAACAACAAAAACTTGAAACTTCCACAAAATACTTGCACATAATAGCCTAATTGATATTATCAAGAGAATGATACAAGAGTTGAGATGAATGTACAATGTAACCCTACTTAAAAAGGAAAGTTGGTGAAGGTAGTCAAGTCGAACACAATGACTAACTAACCCTTCAATGATGGAACACTTGTTAACTCACATGACAAGTGTTCTAGTGAGTGGCAAGTGACCATCCAGAAGATGTCTCACAAAGTGAGGACACTTGTCTCAACCACATGAGGTGAGACAAAATTCTAGAATTCCTTGAGTGGAGACTTAAGAAATGTGATTAAGACTCTCTTAGTTAGATTAATAACTAACTAGTTTGATAAAGTCACTATTTACACCAACAAACTAAGTTAGGGAAGTGATGCATATATTAAAGGTGTAAATAATATAAATTTATTTTATAGAATTATTTCACTTTATTCTAATGTTGATCACATTTAATTTGTGGTAATTTTTTTTGTATTATTTGATTTTATATCTTTTGAATTTAAAATTTTAGATTTTTAGTTGATTATTGATTGTAAGAAAATGAAGAGTTTGTTAGGATGAAGGTGTCATTTATGTTACATTTTAATATTTTTGGAGAGTGTCCTTGGATGTTTAGGGTGTAATTGGAAATTAAATTGCAATAATATTTTTTGGAATTTTGGTATTTGTTGTGATACATGTATTCATGAAAAGGTTAGAGGATAATAGTGATAGTCATGGTTGACTTTAGATTCATTTAAATTATATAATTTTTTTTATATGGCGAGACTTGAATGGGGTGGTTGTTTCATTTTGGAGCGATATATTTGGGGATGTGAGTATTTAGGGGTTGTGATACTAAAGATGTATTAGTGATTTTGTTTATTATTTTAGGGTACAATAAATCATGCTTATGTATAGTCATTAATGCATTTTTTTGAAAATTGTTTTCCAAGATGGATGTAGAATTTTTGTATGATGTCATGGTTTTGGTATTTATTGTTGTATTTTTTGGTGGATATATGGTATGATATATTAGTTTTAGATAATATTGTTCAATATGGATACATGTGTTGTTGGAGTGTTGTCAAAGCAAAGAAAGTGTTTTGATTAGGTAAAACAGGAGAAGGGAACATAATCGATACATAACAACTATCAAGGTGATCATGACAAATATCACCAAAAGTGAGACTTAAAATGACCAAGAAAAGATCAAAAATGCTTTTGATCAGAGCAAAAATCATAAAGAAGTGAGAAACAAGGGTCCCAAACTTGTATAACAGATTTATCCAACAAGTCTAGAGAATGAGTAATGGAAGAGGTAGAAGAGGGACCTGTTCGCCTTCTATAAATGATAGTCTAAGTGATACTATCATCTAGATGCCCATTGCAAGGGGGAACAAGAGATACCCTTGTGAGTTGACCATTAGAACATGAAAGGGGAACAAAAGGACAACAAGGTGAATAATAGTCATCATCCACAATAGAACCTTGAAATTGAGTGGAAGAAATCAGTGGAATATATAATATGCACAAAGGAGGAACCCCATTAGGGTCCTTAGGACACAAAAAATTTG
>VDFB02167093.1:0-30342 GCA_007258455.2 Sequoia sempervirens
AGGGGCCCCTTTTTTTAGCCCCCAAGTGTTGATGTGTTGATGGAGGCTTAATTGGGCATTTTCAACTACTTTTGGTAAATCGGGCATAAAATGGTCATTTTTTCTCTGATCTTCGAACGAAAATAGGTGTGAAAAAGCTGGTTCTGAGCCTGATTTGATGGTGAAGGTCTAATATCCTATTTTTTCTATTTTGATGTCGTTCTCTCCTGTCAAAGCCTGAACATGTTTTTTGCACTTCTGGGGGCATAACTTTTGCGTCCAGACTCCATTTTATGCAAACGAATAGGCGTTGGAAAGGTGTTGTAGTGATATTTCCAGATCTATAGTCTATTTCATTAGAAAATTTACCAAGTAAATTTTATTCAGCTTTGTGTGTTTTTACACTTTGCTCAATTACTTGGACATTCTGGCACCTACATGGGTTCTGTTTGCGTGGGATGGGTTATATTAATTTGATCTAAATGTAGTAAGGTTAGATTTCCCTTTTTTTTTTAGTTGAAGAGTTATCATGGGTTTTTCTACTCACCCTTTAGTTGTTATTTTGGAACGGGGTAATTTTGAGTCATGGGCAAAGGGTATACTTACACATTGTAGGTGGCTTAATCTTTTTCCTTATTTGTATGACCTCATAATTGAACCAACCACTTCAGAGGGAAAATTAGCATGGGATATCATTAGAGATCACATAGTAGGACTTATATTGTCTAGTGTTGATCATGACACTGTGTTGGCTATATTAGACATTGATTGTCCTCACCCACTTTGGACACGTCTTTGGGAGATCTATGGAGACCCCAATCTCTCTCCATTCCCAGAGGATCTTGCTTCAGATTGTCTCTTACCCCTTTCTTGGAGAGATAATACACCCTTTGATCATGATACTTTAGAGGAACTTGAGTATTTAGACACCCTTACATATTCGGATGGATCAGAGGCTTGTCTCCAGCTTCCTACTCTTCAGACTGAGACTTCATCAACATCTCCTGTTGTTCCTGATTCAATGCAAAATAGGGTATCATTCACCTTCCAGACATAGCTACTTTGGACTCTTATCTTGTAGACATATCTTTCTTGTTTGTTGAGTCCTATATTGCAGATTTGGAGGATTATTTTGAGGACATTCATCTCCTCTACCTTGACAGTCAGGTTATCACTGTAGCCCACCATTATTCAGTGCATTCAGAGGTTGCATTTTAGGATTCTCCACATCCGTTTGGATTTGACATCATTTGTTTCAGTTCAGACAGTGAGATTCTTCAGCATCCTATCATGGCACACATCTTGAGATAGATTGGTTCATCACTCTTCACAGGGTTTCTTCGACATCGTCCTTTGGATCCGTTTCTTCCCAAGGGGAGGAATATCATTTGTTGCTTCAAGATCTCTTTTTAGATTCTACATCAGGCATCTACCATTGTGACAGGAGTTTCTTCATTGTGGGGGGGCCTTCTTCTCTCTTTCTATCTCTCCTATGGAGACCATCAGACATGCAATTTATATAATAGAGTTGTTCATGGGTATCATAATCCAATCTCCTATCCTTCTCTTCATTAGTGTATTTCATTCTTTTCTCTCTTTGGAGTAGAGTTTCCATGAGGTTTTCTCTCTATTTCATCCACTCTTTTTATAGAGATTTGGTTGTATCTGCACCTGATCACTTCTAGTTGTTCGTGACCTCATTTTAATTTCTTCTCATGCATCAGGAAGTTACCTTTTGCTTTCTTGTGCACATGTTTCAGCTACACTTTGTCGGTCTTAGGTGTTAGGACTAGAAGGTTTTAAATCTCTAATTATGTTAATTAAGTTACCTTTATTCCTCTCTTTAAGATTTTACTCTTTAGTTTTAGAGACATTTAATAATTATATTAATTATTAAATGCCTACTCCATTATGGTTTTCTTTAGGTTGTACACTCCTTTTATATGATTTCGATCATTGTATTTTATCTCTCCTCGATTAATACATCTTTCTATATTTCAGAGTTTCAAAACCCTCTCTTGCTTTTTTCTCCATTCTCTTCCCTGTGACAGGTATCTCTTTGCATGTGTTCTTGGGCTCTGAAGTTGGTTTGACAACTTCTACACATCTAACATCCCCTAAATGACACAACATCTCTTCTCTTTGTGAATGTGCATATCTTAGGTTTTGAAGGATTGAAGATAAATTTTCTATTTTTTCATTTGATGCCTTACATCTTTTCAAGACATGAAAACTCACCTAAAAAGTTATCTGGCGATATTCTGACAACTCTACAACTAAGAAACAAAAGGCTAGACCCAACACCAAAGGATTAAAGAATCATTTTCAAGACCCCCTATCAAGGACCCATACAACCCTAGGTCCCTATGTCCTCCTTTGCATGTTAGATACAACTTTTTATGACAGGTGCACAATCTTAAGTACTTCTTAGATCTTCTTGCAATTCACTATTTCAATCTCTATGTTTTTGACATATTGCATTTATCATATTAGGTCATATATCTCAACTAGGTTAATCTTTCTAAACCATTTTCAAGGCCCTAATAATACAAATCCATGTTTGGTTCGCTCACCTTCATGGTTGTTACTAAATCTATTCACTTTGTTTATTTTTCTTATAATATAACTTTGAAAAAGGAGGAAAGCAATCATAGTTTTTTTGACATTAAACTTAGAATTCACCACTCATCCATTTTTTTCACATTTTTAGTTTTTGGATAAAATGCTAGTGCCTATAATTATATATTAATATTTTAAATATAAAGGATTACATATAGGCTAGAATTATAGTACTGGCAGCGAGAGATCTATAACATGAAATGCAAAATTGCCTCCAACCGAATGTGACATTCGTGGGCTTTAACAAATTAAGCCTAATACATTGTTAATTATATAAATATCTAGGCTTGATAGAGAGACATATAAACCAGAAAACCATAGTCATGTAAACCAAAAAACCAAGTTAATACATCACTTTATGTATAATATTGAAGGAGATTTGAACGTGTTGATCATTCCTCTATTGGACCGGTGTTAAATGAAGTATCCACCCTGCAGATGATGAGATCGAGACCATTTTCTCTTTGTCCCTCACCAAATTTTGTACCAATTGGAGAATCCAAAATGTCTCTACTAATTCCATTTCCTTGGATCCATGTCAAATGTGGTGAGAGAAGAGAAAAGAAACTATGGAGGATTTCGATCCTTGCATTTTTCCACCATCAGAGGTCCAAGCTCTTGAGAATGGGTGATGAGAATCCTATACAATGACCAAGGGTCATCATCACAAAGACCTTTTCTAATGGCTCCATACATCTCTTTGTATGCTAATTTCTTCCTAAGATAATACTTTGGAAAGATACCTCCAACGAAGGCCTTTCCTTTCTCTAATTTATAAGCTTGAACAGCCTGAAGGAGCTCATCATCATTGAGGTAATTTGGTGAAACTAACTCTTGAAAAATAATTGAGAGGAAATCAAAAGATTGCACCAGGTCCATTACATTCAACAGAAAGATGGAAAGAACTTGAGTGGGGAATAACAATCTGGGAGAACTTGGGCATAAAATTTCTTGCCCTAGAATTTTTTTGATACTATCCAATAGACTTGGGCAAGACATTTTGAAAACCTTTGATAGCTCAAACTTTGTAACTTCCTCAAAAAAGGAAGTTCTCTCTCTCTCATTTGCACCTCAATCCTGAAGTTTTTGGGCAAATATTCCATCCTATAATGACACACAGTGCACCAAGGACTTCCAATTTTTGGAAAACTTTGACCCAAAACTAAAAAAATTGAAAGAAAAACAACATGAACCTAAACTAAATTACCACAAGGAAATCCAAATGCACCCACCAGAATTAAACCAAAGAACAAGAAATATGATGACTCAGAAGATAATTCCCAAGGAACCTGGGAAAAGAGAAATTTACCCTTTACTGAGAACCCTTCAACTAGTAGAAGCTTACGATGCTATTTACAAAACCGCAGTAGACCTTGAAGACCCACACCCTTGAAGAACCATAATACTTTAGATGGAGAGCTCCACACCTTATAAATTAGGAATTTTGTAAGATGGAAACTAATGAACATCATGAGGATTTACATAGAATGCAAGAAGCTTAATTGTTCAATACAAATTTCACCATCATTTTGCACATAAGAAATATTTGCTTTGTGTTAAAAGATATTTGTAATTATTACAATTAGTGTGAAGTTAATACGCTTGATCAGTTGTGTATAACACTTGTAATTATTACACTTAGTAGCTTTTAAACCCTTTTCCACCTATTTGTTTATAGTGCATGTGATTTGATTACACCTTCAATTCATGTGCCATCTGTTGAAATCTCAAACAAAAGGAATTTGTGAAAAGACTTGGCTTGTGCAAAGATTTAATGCATTTTAGAAGATTTGTTGCCAAATTCAAGTTATAAAATATTGTTGTTGTTGTGAGGTACCATGTGTGTTTACAACACACACATCTCACACTAGTAATTGCCCCTTGCTTGTACCAAAAAATTGGTGAAATATTATTTGATGATGTAGCCAATGGATGTCACTATTTGGTGACATAGCAATTGGATGCCAGTACACCAAGTGCCAGATCCCATCCTAAACTTTGATTTGAGAAAGTACAAAGCAGTTTGTTAAATGAAATCATAATTTGAAGTGTAACACCATGTGAATAATGATAATGATAAAAGAGCAGTCTTGCAGAAACAAACAAACGTTAGCTTTTAAATATATAAATTTCCATTAGCCACAATCAGGCACAACAATAAGACCAAATTAGTCTGCTTGTCCATTTGAAAAAACAATATTGACTTAGCCATGATCAACCAACATACTGAAATGGCTCTTTCCTTTCTATGGTATTGATACATTACACCTTTGGTATATGTATTTCCCCATTTATAATGGATTGCAATTTTTGGGTGATGTTCTTTAACCCTGTCTCATAAATTATTTTCTCTTATTCTCGCTCACACCCCAAATTTTCTATTTGATTTTCCAAATGGTTCCATTCCCTATAAGTATCTGTGATCTAAAAGTTTTCCAAGACATCAAGCACTCTCCAAACTTGAACAAGAAAATAACTAATTTTCCAACTATAATGCTTTTTGTCTCTACAAGCATTGATGATTACCAAACAATCACCTTCAACATGAAGCTTTGAACAATTCAGATTTATAGCCATTGTAATCCTAACAAAAGAGCTTGCACTTCTGCAATAGTATTTGTTCCTAAAGGTAGCTTTATTGATTTTGCACTAATTAATAGACCTCTTGAATTTCTCAACACAACTCTTGTACCTAATTTCCCAAGGTTATCTTTAGAGGCTCCATCAAAATTTAACTTGACAAAGTTAGTTGATGGAAGTTTTCATATTACCCTCTTTCTATCAACTTTATTGATGACAAGAACTTGTAGGCTTCCTCTAAAAGGGATAACCAAACTTTGCTAGATCTTTATTTTCTTTGAGTCCCAATCTATGAAAATTGAACCAACATGTTTAGAATTATGTACATAGGAGTTTTTTATTTCACATATTGAGTTCTCCAACTTGTGAAGCACATGATCAATATTTGAAATTTTCTTGTTAAATATCCTTTTATTTCACTCCCACCAAATATATCACAAGACCGTAGAAGGAATAATTCTCCAAAGACTTGCAAACAAAGACGATTGATACAAAAGATGCCAACTTGAAATAATATCCCAAAGTGTAGCTGGAAGAGGAGCGTACCATCCTAGCTTTGCTTGAGTGAAGTTCCAACAAGAATTTGTAAAAGAGCATTCCAAAAAAATATGGTTTATATCTTCTAAAGCTACCCCACAGAGCACATAGTTAAAAGGATTTGATATTCCTAAATTATGCAATCTTGAACTTGTTAAGATCTTGTTTGTTAAGGCTAGCCAAGTGAAACATCCTACTTTTGGTAACACTGTAGAATTCCAACAAAAAGTTAGAGCTCTTTGTGTTCTAGAATGAACCTCTCTATTCAACAATGCTTTGTATCCCAACTTTACTGCATAGTGACCTGATTTAGGAGCCCAAATAACCTTGTTAGTAGCATTATGGACAAAAACAACTCTACCACTTAACAAGTTATTTAGACTCCCTTGTTGAATATCAAACAGTAAAGGATATGCATATCTTTTCCAAGCCACTCTCCCTATGAGAATATTTATTTCTTGAAAGTAATATCTTACTTTCGAGCCCCAAATTGGAGTTATATGCTATTGTATTTGGTGAAATTCTTGCATTGTATTCAAAGGAGGGTGACCTTGCCATGAGTCTGACTAGAAATCTTCCTTCTCTCCATTATTAATGTCCTAAGTTATATATGGGATTATAAAATTTTTGCAAGTTAACAAAAAGTTCCACATAACAGAAGCTTATGGGAGATTAAGAATTGAAAATATACAGTCAAGTGCACTAGAATCTAAATATTTTTTCTGCATGATTTTGCACCATTTGGCCTGAGGTTTGGAATAAAAATTCCAAACTATCTTTTCACCTAATGAAATATTTCTAGTAGTTAAGTTGTGAATTCCAGCTCCTCCTTTCAATTTTTCTCTACATAAGTTATCTAGTGAAACTAGATGGATTTTCTTTTTATCATCAATGTTATCTTTCCAAAGAAAATTCCTTATCAACTTTTCAATTTGCACAATAATAGTTCTAGGGGATTTTAAAATAGCCATGTAGTAATTTGGAATTGTAGATAGAACTGATTTAATCATTAAGATCCTACCTAAAATTGATAACCATCTTCCTCTCCATCATACAATTCTTGCTTATAAGCTTTTATGACCTTGTCCTAGTAGGAGACCCTATTTGCACCAGCAAAAAATGGAATTCCTAAATACTTACATGGAAAATTTGCTTCTTGGAAACCCAAAATATTAACAATGCACTCCTTTAAAACTCATGATGCATTTAAAACATATATCTTTGATTTGGGAATTGATATTTTGACCAAAAGCAGAAGTATATTTATCAAGAACATACTTGATTTGTTTAGCTTCCAAGATTGTAGCCCCATCAAATAATACAGCAAATAAAGAATGTGTGGTCGTGATAGCTAAAGGAGGAATTAAGATTCCTTTCCAATTACCTTGATTATGAGACTTGTGCACAAACCTACTCCAAGCCTCAACCAAAATTATCAAAAGAAAAGGCGACAATGGATATCTTTGTCTTACACCTTGAGTTGAACTAAAAAATATCGTTGGTGAGCCATTGACAAGGACTAAGAATTTAGCTCCCTTCAAACAAGACATTATCCACTTACACAATTTTGGATGGAAACAAAAATTCAATAAAACTTGCAAAAGGAAGGACCAATCCACCCTGTCATATGCCTTCATCATGTCCAATTTGATTATCAATGATGGTATGGAATTCATTGTGATAGAATGTAAGACTTCATGAGCTACTAAAGCTCCTTCCACTGTTTCCCTCCCACAAAAAAAACCTCCTTGCTCCTCAAAAATTAAATTAGGAATGATAGGCACTAGATGCAAATAAATTGCTTTTGTGAAAATCTTGTAGATCACATTACACAATGAAATTGGCCTAAATTTTGAAAATATTTCAGAGAGGATACCTTAGGAATGAGAGAAATATGAGTAACATTAAATTGTTTTAACATCATTCCTAAACTTTGAGACTCTTCTAAAGCTTTGGGAAGATCCTAACCAATGAAGTCCCAACATTTCTGGAAGAAGCATGCTATAAAACCAGCCAGACCTGGGGCTTTATCCAGGGGCATAGAAAACACTACAACCTTAATCTCCTCAAGCGTGAATGGCTTAAGTAAAATATCATTTTCCACTTGTGATACAATCATTGGTATTGCTTCCAACAATTCCTCTCTCTCCCTACCCACATGCAAAGGTTGATGAGTAGGTGCAGAAAGTAGATTTGTGAAGAATTTGGCACCCTTTATTGAATATCAGCCTCTTTCATTAGAGCAATACCTGTGACACTATCTTGAATTGAAAAAATGGAACTTTTAGCTTTTCTTATTCGAGTTGACATGTGAAAGAACTTAGTGTTATTATCTCCCTCTTTTAGCCAAAGCTCCCGAGACTTCTTTTAATCAATCTTATGTTAATCAATCTTGATGACTAGAGATTTGATTTAGTTAACTAGTTTAGTTGACTAGCTAGCTCAATTGATTGATTGATCAACTACCCTTACTAACTAGTTAACTATCCCATTTGATCAATCAAATAATTTGGTTTCTTGTTCAAATAATTTAATTATTAAGTCACTTAATTTGATTGATTGTTAAATAGATAAATTAATTAGTTAACTAATATGATTGATCATTAATAGGTAGAACTGACTAAATAGACATGAGTGAAAAGTGGGTGAGATAATTATAATTAGTTATTTATTTTAATTATATATATTTGCATAGATAATCAATTAGATAATTATGATTAATCAATTAATTATTCATGGGAAGATATTAGGGTAAATAAGATTAATTAATTTATATTATAATCAATTGATTGAAAATATTGATTAAAATGACAGATGATAAATTGGTGATATGATGATATGATTAAGACAATAGAATTAGTCAATCAAAAAAAACAATGATGATAAAATAATCAATTGAAATAATACGGTTAGTTGATAGCATGAGTTTAAATGAAAAATTTAAGGGGTATGTGTAGCATCATCATGGAAAAAATAGGTCCTTAAGTGGCGAAAAATTCAGAAAAATCAGACTTAGGCAACTTGATATAAAAATTTGAATAAGTTATTTATATTATTTCAAAGTAGCAAAGATAGAATCTGTAGAAAATTGAATGTAGTTTCTAACCTACTAGGTTTATTTAAAATAATATTCTATTTGGTTGAAATTTGAAATTTCAATCTGACAGTATAACTTTGAGGAAAATAAGAAGTAGGTGTCTTTCGGCACCCTATACAATAAAATGATAATATATTTTTATAATATTTTAGATATAAGTAGAGGACTCGTAATACCGATGTGATGCATATTTTGTAATTTTTCCAAATTAAATAATTAATTATGAATTTTTTAGCCTAGATTTTAAAAATATGGAAACTTAATGTCAAATACCTTAACTTGGTCCAAACTTTCTTAGAATTCCTTTCCTTTTTAATCTATAGTGTACAGAGCGTAGAGATATGACACATGTTTTAGATTCAAAATATGATACTATTTAGAAGCTATGATGTTTCAATTAAGTTTAATTAAGTAATTCAATTTAGAAATGAATAATAATTATTTATTAAATTCAAAGTAAAAGAATAATTTATATTGGTGGAAAGATAAGAATCTCCTTTAAAAGGCTTTTTCATTTCATCAATTTTAGGTAAAAAATTGTCAGCTACATACCCTACACATACCCGTCATATCGCCACTTTTTGGCCCATCATGATCTTGCACATACCCTAAGGTAAAAAATCTAGTTCTCTACAATTATGATGTCTATCTTGTTTCTCCTCTTTCATGGGTGTTGGTGTAAATTTTTCATCTCTCTTAGTGTATTTTACTTCATTTGTATGCATAATTTATAATTATTATACCCCTTTTATGATAGAGGATGAAGATGTAATCCAACCTTCTAGTGACACATCTAGGGAGGGTGCTTTATGTGATGATGATATACCTTAGCTATTTGTGACTTTATTTCCCTCTTTTTAATAATATTATTTTTACACATAATTATAATACTATTTATATAACCTTATTTATTTGTGTTCCTTTAATGATGAATCTTATGAGCAGTCTAGGGAGAATGATCTATGTTAGCTACATTATTTTATATAAGATGATGTTACACCTTCCGATAATATTTCTTTTGCATCTCATGTTGACTATAGGCATATTCATGACGATGCATTGTTATGTGATTCATTACATGTTGATTTTATTCCTTATGATGAGAGTTATTTCTACATCCCATACTAATTATTTCAACATATTATTTTAAATTACCTTGTGAAAATTCTATGGATAAGGACTTATATGAGTTACCTTCTTTTATACAAGATGATGTTACACCCTATGATGATATTTATTTTACACATCTCATGTTGATGCATTTTTATATGATTCATAATGTGTTGATTTGTCAACTTGTGATGATAGTCCTTTCTACACCATATATTGATTATTTCAACACTCATTATTTTGGATTACTTCATACAACATTACAAAATGTTATGATTTCCTTTAGGGAAGAACATTTTTATGTTCAGAGTTGTAGGTCTAAAATCCCTAAAGCTAGGCTATTCTTTGAGAACTAGGGGTCTCAAACTTAGAACAAAAAAGCTCTAACTTATGATGAATCAAGTGTGCTAATAAGTAGATTTTCATAATGGAGAGATAATTCTTAGCTAAATATGTAGTATTATCATATTCAATTCAATTTCACTCTTAGCAATAGTTGTTACATGAACAATACTTATGGAAACATCATTAAGAATAATTTTTTTAGTAGATTGAGCCATACAAGGATTTAAATGAGGGATTATACTTGTTGTACCTATAGCACACACGCCTCATTCAGACCGAGGACCCCCTTTCTTTCGTTTTGCTCCCGATGGGTCATTTTTTCTCCCGTTGGGTCATTTTTGCTCCCATCGAGACATTTTTGCTCTTGCTTCATTTTTTGTGCCCCTATTTTTGAGCTTAAATTAGTCACATGCATTAAGGTCATCAAATTCCATTTGACCAAAATCACCTATCCAAAATTCACTAAGTCTTTTTCCTTTGCGGGACAGAGGTTTTAGGTTACCTCTTGCTTTTGTTGTTGTGTCCACCAAGCCCGATGAACCCACATTTGCGGGTCTCCTTATGTGGACCGCTACTATCTCTTCGCCACTAAGTAGCATCCAACCTTCGCCACCTAGGTCTTCACTAAACAACTACATTGACGTAGGTTTCCACACTTTACCTACCTACCTGATGTCATACTAAAGAGTTAATGCATGCATTAATGATCAAAATGCTTATAAATAGACCACAACCCACTTGTCATTTTCACCCTACGATTTGAATTTTGAAGAGAAAATAAGGAGCTCCTATGCGCGCAAGATTATTCAAAGGATTTGAGCCTTTATTTCAGTTTTTTGCACTGCTTAGAGGTAGGGATGTGCATCCCTCTCCTTTGTCATGCATTTAAATTGTTATAGTTAGGGTTTTACAACTATTTGAAATCAAAATCCATTAAACCCTAGTGGCACTCATGATTAAATCTAATTTTGGGGTACCCATTAAATCATCTTCAAACTAGACCTTGTCAAACCTGAGTACATTGGCTCTACATTTAATTTTTTTACAAATTTGAGAATCTCCCTTAGTCATGAACATCGTAAGGGTTTTCACCCACAAATAGCCCCCATCTCAATGCTATTTCATTAGTGGTTGAACCTTAACATCATCCCACATTGTGATCTCCATCTTCATTGTTGTCATCATCAAACTGAATGCAACACACACTGAAAATCAACTAAGTCCCAACTGCTTTGCAAGCTACTTTGTCTAGCTCACCACCCCTTGACCGTCATTGTCTAAGGGTGAAGCACTTACGCCCTTCTACTTTGCGGGTTTTGCGAGCCTTGTTTCCCCATAACCAAACTCAAATATGGCCCATAAAACCATTATGCAAAAGTCCTTCGTGGGTCCGCCCTTGCAGGCATCCATCAGTGGGACGCTATCACCACAAAGTCATTTTCAACAGCAAAATCAATGTGTCGTCCCACATGGTGGACTCTACCTCATTGCTTGCTCCCTCAACCCCAAAATATTTGATGAACCAAGTGGTCAACCTTTCACCAACAAAGCACTCACATCCTTCTGCCACCTAGATCTCGCATTTCCTGACTCCATGGTCTACCATCTCTAGGTTGTAAAATGAAGAATGAACTCATGAAGGAGGATGGATGTGCAGATCCCACCATGTGGTACTTCGCATGTAGGTCACCGTTCATCCAAAGCCATCCCTTAACAGAAAAATGTTAATGTCCTTCCCATTGATGGTGACCGCATCGCTCTTGCCTACATAAGTCAGAAAGGACCAATGTGATGTAGGAAAGCAACTGAAGTGCCTCATAGCTTGTCTCTGCATGTGCTATGTGACTTCATGGGAATCTACCCACCAAACATGCCATGCAGAAATTCTAATGTGGGTGGCTTTCTATGGGATTTCAAGGTCCCAGCGTCATTCTTTAATGACTTTCATTGTAGTGGCTTCTGCCTAGGGGAAACCCACACCCGTGAAGCCGCATGTGCACAAATGACCCAAATAAGCTTCAGAAAGTTAACTATGATGAATCTTATGATATTTTAAAGATATATAAATGGGTCTAACTGTGAATTTACATAATTTAACTAACATTTATCCTCCCTAGTCTATTAAAACACTTCTGCCTCTTTCTACTCTGCGAGGTTTATGGAACTCTTTGAGGATAGATCAAAGAGCCCAATAGGAAGAAAACAAGAGAGGGAAGAAATTCCTGTAGGAACACCTAGAGAAAGGAGAAGAAATGAAGGCACCAGTTTTCCACGGAGTGGAATTATACCCTCAAAGCTCTCTTCCACCCAGGGATACGGTCTGGAATACGGACCTAGGACATGTGAATATAAGATGAGTTCAATGAAGGAGAGAGAGTAATGGATTAACTACACTTAGAGATGCACAAAGATAAGAAACATCCTTACCAAGAGGTGTAGAAGACTTTCCCCGTTGGTTTCTCTTTGGAGCTAGTCATAAGCCCGCCAACTAGTGTTATCCTCAATAGGAAAATAGGTGATAAAAAGGATGGAAGAGTGGATCTATCCACCGTCTATGGAAAAACATTTAGCATCTTGACATTCAAAAGATGGAGAATTGATCCCACAATCTTAGTTTACAATTTTTAGCCAAGCTGGACCTTTGAACTAATAATTTTTTCTAACTAAAATCCTTCCTTTTGGGCACTATATGAGGAAATGGCCAGTAGAGGAATTTAGAGATGATGCAAACTAGTGACACTCATCATTATAACACAACAACACCATGAAGGATAAAATTCTATTTTTTTCAAATTTCGATTTGTAACTATGATATCTAGTGCTCCCAATTTGTTTCATAGTGTTTTATTGAATATTTTTTCCTTAATAAAGTTTCGAAGTCAAACCAATTACAATTTAGAAATAGGCGGACTATATAACACAACTTTTTTAAGTATGCATGGGAATTCTTTCTTTTGGATCAAAGATTCAATATCACAGTGCACTCATTTTTTATTATTTTGATAATCTTCCTATTTTTCTACATGTCACGGAACATAGAGCTTGATTTTGATTGGAAAAACTACATTAAGAAGAAATAAAATAAAAATAATAATAAAATTAATTTATTTAAAATTATAGTTTTTGGGAAGCTTATAATAAGGGATGCATACTTACAAAATATAAATTCTAAATGAATTCATTTGATTGCCCAAAAGGTAAATCAAAAGTGGTTTTTTATTAGCATTTTGATAGGTGTAGAGGAGACTCCATTATAGAAATGGTTTAAAACTAAATGGGGGTATTATCAAGAGGATTTGATCTAAAGATCGTTTGATCAAACCATCTTTAATTGGAAATTTTAAAGGTTTTAATCATTATATTTTCTAAAAATATGTGATTTCCTTAAAATCAGAATCTCCCAAAAGGTATAAACCAACTTTGTGGGATCACCCAAGGAACTCTTCGAAAGATGGAGCCAACTAATGGAATGAAGCCGAGGGAGTGCTTTCACTTGAAAGTGCATACGAGACCATGTTGGGAGCAGGATTCTAATTGAAAATTTCCAAGGCATTAGACCTATTTTCTTATGAATACATGCCAGGAGAATTCTGTGCTAAGAGATGACCATTCACCAAAAGGGGTTCATTTGGGAATCCTACACCTAAGTAATGTGACAACTAGAGTTCTTTCGACAAAGTACAACATGGAGTTATTTTATTTTCCTGCCAATGAAAGGAGAGCTATCTACCCGAGGGCTGGGAGGGATCTTTTTGTTTCCCAAATGGTGTAAAGTCTCAGAGATCCACCTAACTAAAATGCTCAGAGTGAAGCTACAGATATGTCACCAAAAGTCAAGATTCAATGTAGTTTATTTCTGGTCCTAAAGAGACAACTAAAAGACAAAATAGACTAGACGATAGAATGGGAAAAATAAAAAGGTCTATTTTATATTATAATATATTAGGGGTAGGTGAAACCCTAAACAAGAATGAATTTGGGCCATTAATTGTAAATTAAACTTGGCCATTCATTCCACTTTTGGAAAACTATAAATAGGGGCTTTCTCTTCATTTGTAAGGGGTGGTGAATTGTTGTAAAGGGCATTCTACAACAATAGAAGGAAGCATTGCATTGAATTTGGGTGTTTTCTTTGAGCTTTCTCATTGTGCATGCATGATTCAGCCTCCATGTTCATTTTAGTTTGTTAGTTTCTTGAATGAATTTAATAATTGTTGTTGCTACAGTATTTGATTAACTTCCATCTCATGTTTTTTGTGGTTTATTGATGATAGATCACTTTGTAAAGCTAGTCTGAGCTCCTCTTTTATGTTGCACCTTAGTTCAACTATTTGTTCATGTTAAATGGGTGAATGACACAGTCTGAAAATCTATAATGAGCTTTTGAAGATTGCACTAGTTTTGTGTAGCTGTAGGTTTCTCTTGGTCAAGCAAAACTCAGTTTTATGGGAGTTTGTCTACTATAGCATCCTCTATTGTTACTATTCATTCATAGCTTAGATTTAGAATAGCTTCCTCTTTTTCTATTTCTTTTAATTCTTTGTTAGTGTAGGATTCCAAGCACCATGACAATGTCAAAATTAGTGATTGAAGTTAGTTTCAGTTTACTATTCTGAGTGGGCAGCCACTGTTCATTTATTTCCAGAAGCTTGAAACTCCATTTGCAGACCCGAACTCCCATGCTTTGTGAACCATAAAGGCCTCTTGTGATTACCAACAAATCACATCAACCAATCGAACTATTCCAAGCATTGTCATGATCTGACAATCGAGAGACCTTAGGGTGATTTCTAAAACTTAGTTGTATAAATTACCTTTCAAGAGAGATAACATACTTGTGTGTTGTCTATGTTGAAATGGTGCAAAAACACCCATTAACAGAACTAGTGCTAGAAGGAGGTCCTAGCTGAGAACATGGATACAAACCTAGAAGTTGAATGCACCTTCAAGTAAAATATGAGATAGATAGATCTCATCATAAACAGGAAATTTTAAAATCAGAAAATTGGAAGGAAAGAACAATATTTGAGCTTAGATGGAACAACAATTGCTAGTCAATATCACCCAGCTTCAAGAAGATCTGAGTAGGAGATTGAACCAACCATTGCAACACTTTGCATTATTAGACAGATGTAGGATTCATAAGACTCACGGGCACAAGGAATTTGAGTGTTTAACATTCCTAGATAGAATTGAGATGGTACTGCATGGAGAAATATTATTTTGGGATGTGCACCAACCATTGGCTTCTACTAATCCTAAAGAAGGAATTGTTGACATTGCAGCCAAAACATTTGAAGAGTTGATCCGAGAACAACTAGGAAACGAGGATGGACTAAGATTAGAAGAAGTATTGATGTATAGGTGGTGCACGATGCATAATGCTCCTCACTCGGAATTCACCTCCTCTTCATGTGCAAACATCATTGACCAAGTTAGGATCCATTCATACTAGATTGGGAAGATTGAGCAGCCAACTCCCAACTAAGAACAATCATCCGCTCAAGTAGAAGAACAATTAGTAGTTGAAAAGCAATAGATAAAAGATGAATTGGAAAAATCTGCAACAGTGCATGCTAGGACATCCAACGTGAATGCGGAAGACTAGAGAGAAGAAGTGGAAAGCCTTGGGGCAATAGAGAATAGTAATGAAAGTTTAAGTGAAATGGGATTAAAAGAACTCTTCTCAATGAATGAAGGAAATCAGGCCTTTGAAAAGGAAGATCTAGAGGAGTGTGATCAACCACAAGTTGAGGTTGTCCACCATAAAACTTCTTTCTCAATTGTTGATGAAGATCTGGTGTCGGAAAGATATGATGGAATCATTTCAAGGCTCGTGAGGGATTGATTGGTTAGAGCTGAGGTGCCAAGTAGATTTGGGGGTGTTGTTGATGCTAGGTTGGTGTAGGCTCCATGATTTGGCACATGCATAGTTCATGTGTGAGCTATGTCAAGAGGCCATCAATCAGGTTAAAGAACAAGTGGAGCAACCAAGTACACAGCCTTCAGAGGCCACTTCCAAGATTGAGTCAGAAGTCTAAGAATTGGAACCAAGTGAAGACTTGGCTAGATGTAGCCCACAAAGAGGTGTTGGGATAGCAATAGAAGAAAAATGCTATAGTGAACCTCCAAATGATGAAGTAGATCAAATGAGAGAGTTGTCTATCAATCATCAAGAGTCCTCTCCTCTTGTAGAGAATTTATACATGATTAATGATAGAATTTATGGGGGACTTTCGGAGGGAAATCATATGTCATACTTCGATCCCCTTGATGAGCTAGTGTTCCTTGCTGATTTCTTCCCACTTAGAACTGTGCCACATAGGTATAGTGACACTGAGCAAGAGTACATTTCAAAAGATGGTAGTGACATGGATATATCACCCGCACCTTTGGATGACGAAGCATTCGAGTTCCCAGATTGGGAAAGGGACATTGCTTTCATCCACAATGATAGTGAACATGCGGAAATGAGTGGATATCCTAAGGGGTAGTAATTTGGGGGTGTTAGTGTCCTTCCTAATGAACCACTATTGCTGCCCACATATGAATTGCAAAGAGAGGAAGACAAAAATAGGGATGTCTTAGAGGCTACCAACGAAGACAATCTACCGTACCAACTACAAGCTACAAAAAGGAGTCATTCCACCCTACATATTGATGATCGTCCTACACATTCCAAGGATTATAACAGAACATATTTGTCCATATCATGTTTTTATGACATGGATCATCATAAAATTGAGATTAGCATGAGGGAAATGAGATGGGACAATGTGCTACCTTTTGAGAATGACAACTCAGTGGACACAAGGGCCACAAATGATCAACATGATAATGCGTATCTCCTTAAGGAATAGTCAATGGAGGTTGAGGGTCCCACTGGGAGCTTAGAAGAGACTTGCAATGTGAAAGTGACGTTGCATCATCAGCTATGTCCTCTGGAAGTTGTCAATGCATGGTTTGATCATGCTAGACACACACTCTGGATCGTCAAATACTACTCCAATCTCCTGACGACATCCAGGTTCTATCTTTCCTTGCTCCTGTGAATACTCATAGCTACATAAATATGATTTTGATAATGGGAACGAGGGAAGGAAAACTTGTTTATGGATTGACCACAGGTTTCACGAGTTACCTCAATTGCTAGTCTTTCCTGAAGTGGTTATGT
This sequence comes from Sequoia sempervirens, assembly GCA_007258455.2. Taxonomy (NCBI): domain Eukaryota; kingdom Viridiplantae; phylum Streptophyta; class Pinopsida; order Cupressales; family Cupressaceae; genus Sequoia; species Sequoia sempervirens. The sequence continues at coordinate 17,442 of VDFB02167093.1, forward strand.
AATGAGTGCTACAATATAAATTTTTATCTTTCTGAATATAAATTTGAATTTTCATTGCTTAGAATTGTTACTATCACCCTACTTATTGTGCATGCACTATGAAATATCATAGGGGTGGGTGCTAGCTTGCCTTGTCTGAACATGGTTCATTGTAAATCTCTTTGTTTATAGTTCACTTTGAATAGGTGTAGGTCTCTTTGTACATAGTCTTGTTTTCCTACTTTTGTTAGATTAGTTGGTTTTCCATAGGTTAGTTTGCTTTCACTTTGCTTCCACTTTGCTTCTTTGCTCAAGGTCCCCTCATTTTTGGCTGGGTATGTTTGTGAGCACAACAATCATTTCATTACTTGGGGGTTGTTTGACATATTTCTTTGATAAACTTTAATCAAGTTTCCAAAGTGGATGGTGAAGGTCTTCTACTAGTGTCAAGTGACCTAGATGTTTGAATTGAGGTAGATAAGTCATTGGTCTCGTCTGATTCTAAGGTATTCTAAAATCTTACATCTATCACACATCTTAAAAATTTGGAGGTCGTTGTAGGTCCCTTTGTGAGGTCCAACTAAGTGAAAAATCTAAAATTTTGCTTCAACACCACTCTTATTGTCAGCCCTAAGTGTGAGCTTCACTGCTTATAGGTTGAAATGAAAAAGAAAGAAGAGAAAAGAAAAATCAAAAGAAACAAAAAGAAAGAAAGAAAGAAAAACAATGAAAATCAAAAGAAAGAAAATTTAACTTTTATGAGGATCTGAATAACTCTACTGGGGTTATGGATGCCTAGCTGGCAGTAGAGCGATGTTCGGGAGAATCACAATGACAACCTCATTGGGGCTATGGACACCTGACTAGTAGTGAGGCAATGTCTAGGATGCTTTTGGAGTTAGAATCAATCATGTAGCTTAACTTGGTGGAGCTTAGGTTCTTGCAATGTCTTAAGGAGGCAAATTAATGCATTTGCACACACTTGGATTTTTAGCTTACTAAAGGTTGGATTAGCTAGTCATTTTGATCCTTTGGTCGAGTGTTCAGTTTGTTTGTCCTAGCGTGAAGGTCAAAACCAAAGATTTTGGCTTTTCAATTCCAGTTTGTCATTGAAATGCTCAAGATCATTTCCCTAGTTAAGTCGCTATTTGTTGTGCCTATAGCACACATACCCCATTTGGATCAAGGACCCCTTTTCTTTTGTTTCTCTCCCGTCAAGTCATTCTTTCTACTGTCAGGTCATTTTTTCTCCACCTCATTTTTTGTACCCCTATTTTTTAGCTTAAATTTGTCACATGCATTAAATTCATCAAATTCTATCTAACTAAAATCAACTATCCAAAATTCACTAAGTCTTTTACCTTTGTGGGATTGAGGTTGCAGGTTGCCTCTTGTCTTTCGCTACCACATCCACCAAGCCCAACGAACCTGCATTTGTGAGTCTCCTTATGTGGATAGGCACTATCTCTTCGCTACTAAGTAGAATCCAACCTTCAACATCTTTCCAGATGTTGGGTCCCGCATCTACCTTCATCGCCTAGGTCTTCAGTGAATGACTATGCTGACATAGGTTTCCACACTTTACCTACCCACCTACCATGGCACTAAGGACTTAATGCACATGCATTAATGATAAAAGCACTTATAAATAGACTATGCCCCACCTATCATTTTCACCTTGCAATTTGAATTTTGAAGAGAAAACAAGGAGCTTCCATGCGTGCAAGATTCTCTGAAGGATTCAAGCCTTTGTTTCACTTTCCTATGCTGCTTAGAGGTAGGAATTTGTATCCCTCTCCTTTTTCATGCATTTAAATTGTTACAGTTAGGGTTTTATAACTATTTGAAATCAAAATCCTTTAAACCCTAGTGGCACTTGTGATTAAATCTGATTCTATGGTATCCATCAAATCATCTTCAAACTAGACCTTGTCGAACCCAAGTACATTAGCTCTGCATTTAACATTTTTACAAATTTGAGAGTCTCCCTAAGTCATGAACATCATGTGGGACTCTGCCTGTGGATAGCCCCCATCTCATCATTGTTTCATTAGCAGCTTAACCTTAATGTCATCCCACATTGCGAGCTCCATCTTTGTTGTTGTTGCAAGCAAACCAAATCCAACACATGCTGAAAATCCGCTAAGTCCCAACTACTCTATGAGCTACTTCATGCGGCTCGCTGCCCCTTGACCGTCATTTTCTAATGGTGAAAAACTTACACCCTTCTACTTTGCAGGTTTCATGAGCCTTGTTTCCCCAGAACCAAACTCAAAGATGGCCCATAAAAATATAGTGCAGAAGCCCTTCATGGGTCTGCCCTTGCTAGCATCCGTCTACGAGATGTTGTCACCACGAAGCCATTTTCAATGGAAAAATCAATGTGTCGTCCCGCATGGTGGACTCTGCCTCATTGCTTGCTCCCTCAACCCCAAAATCTTTGACAAACCAAGTGGTCAACCTTTCACTAGCGAAGCACTCACGTCCTTCTACCACTTAGATCTCGCACTTCCCAACTCTAGAGTCTTTTGTCTCTAGGGTGGAAAATGAAGAATGAACTCGTGAAGGAGGATGGACCCTACAGTCTGCCATACAGAAACTTAGCATGTGGTTTAGCCGTTCACTAACATCATCCCTTAATTGGAAAAAATTTTAACATCCTTCCCATCGATGGTGCCTCCATCGCTCTCACTCGCATAAGCTGGAAAGGACCAATGTAATGTAGGAAAGCAACCAAAGTGCCTCATAGCCTGTCTCTGCACGTGCCAAGTGACTTCAAGGGGAATTTACCCACCAAATATGCCATGCCAAGGAATTTTAATGTGGGTGGCTATCTATAGGATTTAAGTGGTCCCAACGATGTTCTTTAATGGCTTTCATTGTATTGACTTCCTCTACAGAGAACCCACACCCCTAAACACATTTGCACAAGGCCCAAATGAACTTCAAGGTGAACTATGATGAATGTACAGTCCTTTTAAGATATATATGGATGGATCTAATCCCTTAAATTTACAAAGTTTAACTAAGGTTTATCCTCCTAATCTGTCAAACTTACTTACTCCACTAGATTCATTACCCAAGATTTATATGGAAGACCCACTATAAGGGGATCATTAGGAAGCCCCACAAAAAAGTACCAAAGAAAGTCATGAGGCACCTAGAATTAAGAGGAAAAGGAAAATGAAGTACCAATTTCACTTGGGTGGAGTACCTCAAGCTGCACACAAGGACAGAGTCTCAGATGCAGACCTAGGAATGTAGATATAGATGGAGTTCAAGAGTAAGAGGTAGTAGTTGCTCCACCATAGAAGATGCAGAAGATAAAGAAGAAAGGAAATATCCTTGCGAAGGTGTGGGCTTTCCCCTATGTTGGTTACTGCTGAGAGTAGTCATGCTTATGATGGTGTTATCACTCAATAGGAAAATAATTGATAAGGATGGAAGAGTACTGGAAAATATGTTTGCCAAATCTATTGGCAAAAAAAATGGCATCCCAACATTCAAAAAGATGCAGGAAATTTTTGAAAGATGGATCCAACTAATGGAATGAAGTTGAGGGAGATATTTCACTTGAAAGTGCATATGGTATCATGTTGGGAGTAGGATTCTAATTCAAAATTTCCAAGGCGAGAGACTTGTTTGCTTTTGAATACATGCTGGGAGAATTCTATTCAAAGATGACCATTCACCAAAAGGGGTTTGTTTAGGAATCTACACTAAGTAATGAGACAACTAGAAAAGTGCTTTCAAACAAGACAACATGGGGGGTTGTTTTATTTTCTACCAATGAAGAGTTGTCTGCCAAGGCTTGGGAGGATATTTTTGTTTCCCATGGATTTAAATCTGCAGAATTCACCTAATTGAATGAGGATGTTGCAAATGTGTCACCAAAGGAAAGGAGTTAATGGTTTTAGCTACAGTGTAAAGACAACTAAAAGACAAAACAACTATAGTAGCTAAAAGAAAAAATAGACTAGAAGACAAAATGGGAAAAAGACAGAAGCTCTATTTTAAATTGTAATATATTGGGGGTAGGTGAAAACCTAAACAAGAATGAATCTCAGCCATTCATTGTGAATTAATCATGGCCATTCATTCCACTTTGAAGCTTATAGATAGAGGCTTTCTCCCTCTCATTTGCTTAAAGGGTGGTGAATTGTTGTAAAGGGAATTCTGCAACAATAGAAGGAAGCTTTACATTGAATTTGGGTGTTTTCTTTGAGCTTGCTTATTGTGCATGTATGATTCAACCTTCATATTCATTATAGTTTGTTAGTTTCTTGAATGACTTTAATAGTCGTTGTTGTTATAGTATTTGATGAACTTCCATCTCATGATTTTGCTGGTTTTGTGGTGATGGAATCCTAATCCCTCGATCCTGTGTCCTCAATCCCATCTTCCTAAATCATGGGTTGGGGTGGGGACTTTGGGACAAGAAATATGCTCCTATTATAGCATCCTTCATTGTACTATTCATTCCACTCACCAAATTTACAAAATAGTTCTCTCAACTTGCCCTCTTTACTGCTTCTTTTAGATTTCTTTTATTATTAACAGAATTCCAAGCACCATGGCAATGCTCCAAACTTAGTGAGAGGTGAAAGTGAGATTTCAATTTATTTATTTTAGAGTAGAGTTTATTCATTTTTAGAACCTTGAAAACTCCATTTGCATACCAAACTCCCATGCTTTAGTCATAAAAGGCCTCCTTGTGATTACTAGCAAATCACATCAACCAATTGAACTATTCCAAGAATTGTCATGACCTGACACCCGAGAGACCTTGGGGTGATTTCTAAAACTTAGTTGCAGAAATTACCTTTCAAGAGAGATAGCATACTTGTGTGTTGTTTGTGTTGAGACAGTGCAAAAACACCCATCAACAATACTTAGGTAAATTTGAAGATATTTATTGAGATCTTGCAATACAATTATCATCCAAAATTCTAAAGCCCAAACAATATAAAGTGGATTGTAAGGTCTAGAATAAAATCTAAAAAATAGCAAGTGATTATACCTAAAAATAAATCAATACATGAAACCAAGTAGTGAAAAAATTGTCTTAGTAGTTAGGGTAGGTAAAAATAAGATAATGCATGAAAGAAAAACCTAATTTAAGAATATGTACTTATGAAGCATAAATAATAGGGAAACCAAGCCCTTAAATGTGCTTTGAAATAATATGTTGCATTAAAAAAAAAAAATTTAAAAATGCTAATGAAATAAAGAAAATCCATAGGCTAGGTAGGAATGTTATCAAAATGTAAAGGGAAAAATACATGCACATAAATTATCTAGGCTAATTAAATAAATAAAATGATTGAACAATAATTAACCTAGATAAATGAGTTAGTTCTAGAAATAATAAATGTTAAATAAAATGTGGTATTTAGCTCAAATCTAATGATGGAAATATATTGCAACATGTTGGAAGTTGATTTACCAAAGAATTAAAATTTAATGGCTTGCTTAGATGATGATCTCAAATTTTGAAAATTGGATGTCTTTCACTCAAGTTCATTATATGAGTGTGGAATTGATCTCAACAAGTGCATATTTGAATTGATGCACATACCTAAATTGTCGCTTATGGATCTAAGTTATCATGGTGTGGACTATTAGATAAAACTTGTCCTTATTTCTAATATATTAATTATTAAAAGGATTGGTGGTTTTTAGGAAAACCTTTAATGCGTATGTTGAATTGTGAGGGTCAATTTTTCTTCAATTAGACCCCTAGTTAGATCAACTTAATAGAAATGAACCAAGATCAAGGACAAAAAAGAAACATGAAATAAATTAAAGATGATGTTTGATGATGTAATATTTTGATAGTGTTGCTAGAACATTCTTCATAAATGCTATAGTATGTCCTTAATTATTCTCCACATGTGATCTTCAAATGAATTAGTGAATTTCTTCAAATAGAACATAACACACAAATCAACAAAAATATGTGTTGTTTTGGCTCATAATGGCTCTAGTGAAGTTGCTGATAATGTTCAAAATTTAATTATAAAATTTATGAATTCAATGTCTAGATCCTTGATTATGGAAGTGACCTAGGTCAAGCTCACACCTACAAATCCAATCCTTGGTAGCAAATTCTAGGGAGTAGAGATAGTGAGCTTAGGATATGATCATGCCATGAGATAAATTTGCACAAGAATTTTCCACTTATTAGATAGTTATTATATTTAGGACAATATAATCAAAATAAACTAAAAAAAGTAAGGAAAAATAACAAGGATATGTAATTTTCACCATTCAACCTTTGAATAATTTATAACATAGTGATTTAAATCTAAAAATAAAAAATCTAGTAAAAACATACATACAAACCTTTAATTAGTTATGTCATTGATTTTTTAAACTAAAGCATTAGAATTACCACACTACCTTGCTATTACATAAATGTCACACCCCCTACAAGTGATGTGATGTTCCAGCTGGACGAAGTAGAGGGGGGGAAAATTAATTAAAAAATAAATAAATTTAAAAATTCCTTTGTGAATAGAAAAAGAGATGGGAGAGAAAATATCAAATAAGCATTTATGGAGCTGATTTCCTCCATTCTACGATAGGAGACAAGTTGAAATAAATGGGTACGGGCTCCAGTGTGTAAGAGAGTTTGCAAGGTGTGGTGTCCCAACTGCCTAGGATTTCTAAATGTCAGGTCATGGAAAAAGAGAGGCATTGGGGCAAATTTCTAAACCCTCACACCCATACAACTGCACATTCAAGTTTGGTTTTATAAGGAAAAAAAATTGGATTGTGACGAGAAAGTGGAAGAACCTGTGCAGGAAGAGGAGGCGGCAGGGCGTGAGCATCAAGAGGCTTCATTTGGATTAGTAAAAATCAAGAATGATGAAAGGGGAGTGAAATAAAGGAAAACATGAGGATGGGTTTTGTTTGGGAAGAAAAGAGAATGTGAGTAGCAAAAGCTTTTCCTTTGGGAGAAAAACATAGGGGAAGAATGCAGAGGAAGCTGCGAGGGAGTGAGAAGAAGAGGGAGACGCATGGGAGGAGGAGGGAAAAATAAAACACGCAGGGAGAAAAGAAAAGGGCATGCGAAAGAGAAAGCTGAGGGACACGAGAAGAGAAGGGGGAAGAAGCGAGTACATGAGAAGATTAAAGGAACTGGGAGCAACATAAGAAGAAAATGCGAAGGAAGGTCATGCACAAATTTGGAGAAAGATCACAAAGCGTGGTCTCATGGAATGCATAATTTAAATGATGAGTGTTTTGATGTGGGTAGAGAACTGTGTGGGTATGGAAAGATGATTTAGTGAAGAATTTCATTAATTGATTTGAGCAGCTTCTGAGAAATCATGAAGAGGCTCTTAAATCATACGACATAGATGGTATGAGCATGGATTCAAAGTGTAAGTCCTTCTGAACTCTCTTTATTTGTGACTAGAAACTTTATATATAATTATTTCTATTGTATTTAAGATCATCATTGGTCCAGAGATAAGGGATTTGAATCGATGAAAAGTACTTCATATTGAAGAAATTCCACCCAAGTAATATTGAGATAATTATTGTATGTCTTTTTCTTTATGCTGGAGAATTTCCTGATAACCCTTTATAATGGTTGTGAGTTCCTAGTTTGGGATTTCACTAATGTTAATCGGAGAAGTTTAATATTGCAGAAGGAAATAATAAAATATATTAAGGCATGTAGGTTATGATCACTATAAATGATATTATTAAACTAGCCCATGTCAATCTTTATTGTATGAACAATTTATAATACTTCTAATAGGATCATGAGTAGAGATATAATACTTCTAATAGGATCATGAGTAGAGAGATATGATAAAGGTTTTGGCTGCATACTATAAGCTATAATGACTTCATTTAATGGTACATGAACCACATTATATTGAACAAATTTTAATGGTGAAAATGGATAGGGTTGGTAATCCACTTCAAACCTTAGGTATTTATATGCTAATAAAATGTTTATTTATCTCTTAAATATGAACCTTTATATTGAACCTATTAAGTGATTTTGAATGAGGGGTATAATAGGTATGATTTTGTAATGACTAAGAGAATTGCCTCTTAATATAATGGTTTTGTTGAGTTGGAGTTAAGAGATAACCTATATATAATCATACTAGATAACATCTTTTGAAGTCCCATTGCTTATCAATAAGCTCATATTTGGTTATAAGTGGCTAGAGTGAATATTTCCTATTTTGAGAATTGAACTATTTTAGAAGTATTGGAATTATCATGTGCACAAAGGAAGGATATCATAGCTATAGTGAACCCCAAAATGATTGTGTACTAAATGGAAGGTGCTTACTATTTAACTAGACAATTTTCTGGAGAGTGAATCATGAGATAAATCCTACATTTCACATTTTAGATCTTCACATAAAACTTGGACCAATGAATAGTTTTGTCACACTCGTTATCATTGGATAAGGCTCCATATAAGAACCAACATACAAGAAATTGATAGATTTTTGCACAAAAATAGTGTATCGGCTACTTTATGTCCTTTTAAGACAATTTTGAAGCAATTTAAATAGGTTCTTCTAAAATAAAATAAAATAAAATAAATCTATTTGTCCTTACTCTATAAGAAGACCATAAATCTAAAATCTATATTTCTAGTTAGGAAGAAGAACCATATATTATAGACTAAGCTAATAGATTTAGAAGGCATGGTATACTTGACTTCACACTTTATGAATCTATGTTTTAGAATCATAGATAAAGTCTTAATAAATTATGATATTTACAAGAAAATACTTGGGTAGATCTAAAGGAAGGGTTTGTAAACTTGTAATGATTTATTATCATGATATTAGTTCTTTAATAAAGTTGTACCCCCAATAGTGGTTAAGTACTTAAGAAACCTGACTCAATTCTTATGTTCCCTTCCTTGACTACATTGGTTAGGCTCACTCGTAATCTAATTTGAATTTACATAGTCTCATACTAGCTCTTGAATATTTAATCACATGGTGAATTCATTTAAGGTGTGAAGAATTCTTATAGGTGGGGACCTTGTGGGAAATTCTTGATTTGGCTTATGCTAATTGGACATAAATTATGTAAGATACCAAGTTACATAACAAGTGGCCTAAGTCACCTTATTTAATAAGGGATAATCATATACTAGTTCTTGCATTCTTATTCAATATATAGTTTGAATGTCACAATGTTGTATTAGATCATGTGGGCTCTTATACTTTAAAATTGAAATGTGTTGAGACATCTTAGTATATAATTTGTACTACAACAATTGGATATGTATAGAGTGACCTTGACTTAAGGGAAGTATGTCAAACTCCTAAATACTCTTGCTTGTCCTTTGAAGGTATCTATTGACCCCTTGTGTATAAGAGCCTCAATATTGAACCTATTATATGAGTATCATATGGAAATGATTTCCTATGGTTTTGTGTGAACCATGGTAATTTGGTATTAAATAATAAGCCTAGTGGAGTGAGGTCAATGAGATGAAAATATAAGAGTCAGGATGTTTAAACAAGATTATAAATAAGTTGGGTGGAGTTTGATCCATGACCTCGATATACTTAAGGTGGAGTGAATTCTTGGGTTATGGGAACCTGTGTGTAGGTATCCTTGAGAGACCTTGTCAGGAGAACTATGTGTGACTTTGACTCGTTCAAAAGTGGGAACGTAGTCGGTCCTTAGGCGAAGGATGTCCTTGTGACTTCAAGTCCGTAGGGGGAGGGTCTAGGGGGGATCACTCCTAGATGTTGGGATTGTTCTTACATGGTTTGACCTTTCCTCCTCCGCAAGCTTCAGTTTGAGGTTAAAATGGGTATTGAATGGGTATGATTGAGTTAAGGGAATTTAATAACTGATATTTAATATATAATAGGCTTCTATTAAACAAAATGAAGGGATTTAACTACTTAATAATTGTTATTTGATTATAGGTATATGTTGGGTAAAGTCCATCACGTGTTGGTTCCATGTATCTCTTATGTGTATGTGTAATTTAACTCCATATCTAGAGTTCTTTATGTATAGGCCCATGTATCTATTGATTGTGATTGTGACTCATGATATGTACGTGACCTACCCAAGAGTGAATCTTCAGGATATTTGAACAGTGATAAGCAGTCATTGGACTGTGCCAATGACCAATGTTTGGGCCACTACTAAGGATTAATCACCATTCACCTGGTTCATGGAGGTGAAGGTAGTGGGCTACCCTGGTTATGATATGACCATAGCACCTTGCACGAGTAGGGACCAAACTGTGTGGGTAATGGTAATCCAGGGCTAACTACGTATTGTGAGGGTTCACTTGCTATCACTAATAAGCATAGAAGTGACTGATGCCAAGTGTTACCTGAGATTGTGAAGAAGATAGTTGACATTATCACTAAGTTCACAAGGTGGTATATGTTGGGAGCCACTTCTTCCTGGGTGGACAAACTTGTCGTTAGTGGCCTATAGGTGATTGATGTCAGAATCCACTAGGTTTGGTAGGTTCACTACTTGGGGAAGCCCTTGGAATGGTGGATGGACCCATGGTGTAGTATGGGATGCACCGAATCCCCTTCCTAGTTGTTAGACTATAAACCTAGCCTTATGGGGTTGAGGACGAACCCGTAGTGTAGTATGGGATGCATTGAATCCTCTTCCCATTTTTATAATGGTGCAAAAGACCAGTGAAAAGGGTAGGACCCACAGTGTAGTGTGCAATACATCGATATTATTTCTATTTGGGATGCATTATAGACATGTGTTAGCCATTGTGATGGTTAGTCAGCCATCATTATTGTGTTTATGTGATGTACGGTGGAGCTCATCACTATGTTTATGTGATGTATGATGGAGCTTGTCACTATGTATTTGCGATATATAATGAAGCCAATCACTAATGTAATTGTGATATGCGAAAGAGATAAGAATTGTTGTACTTGTGATGTACATATGAGCTAATCACCGTTATACTTGTGATTTGTGTATGATCCAATCTCTTATACTTGTGATCTGTGTATGATCCAACCACTATTAGACTTATGATCTGTGTATGATCCAACCACTGTTATACTTGTGATTTGTGTATGATAAATCATTGTTGCACTTATGATCTGTGTATATGATCCAACCACTATTATACTTGTACTGTGAATGAGCTAATAAACTTGTGAACATGGAGGTATGCTCATGACATTCATTGTATATGATCTTTTGGATTATGTTATGATATGCCCCTGGTGATTATTGTGATTGTTTGTACACTAACGTCAGGTAATGATTGGTATGGACCCAACACTTGATGGCAAAATTGTTATCATTATATTATAATTAACTATGTTGATAGCTTACATGTACTAAATTAATGGTTATGGGTTAAAGGTGAGATAATAGATCTCATACAAGAGGGGAGATTGAACTCCCTTTGTCATTGTGGGACAAACTGTGAAGCCTTTGATTCCCACAAGGGGATACATAGACAGGGTCATCACGAACCCTCAAGGCTTAGGTCTTTGGTCTAGGAAAGACATTAACCTTGGGACCTTAACACTCTTTTGTGCAAGCATATAATTGGCAATAATGAGATGATGCCACCATGGGAATGGAGAAGCATTGAAGTTAACACTATTAAGCTTCATGGAAGGTGCTCAACCATTTAAGTTTGTAAATGTTGTGAATGCAAAAAAAATAAAAAAATGTTGCGTCCGAGATGGGGATTTTACAATAAAACACTATCCCCAAAACATATCTTATGGTGTTACATTGCAATTTCATTAATATACAAACTAGCATTTACATTTCTATAATGTGGAATCAATGCATCAATAAATAGATCGATATTGAGACCTATATTAGCTTATTTATTGACAATTTATGATGTAGTCATGCAATAGCGGGTTCATCTTCACAAAAATAAAAGAATTAAATCATGGTCTAAAGCAATTTCCACATGGCCATTCAATTCATTGTAAAAGTTATTCTCATCCCTAAAGGTTCCACCATATAGTGTATAAATGACTCCAACTTAAACTTATGTAATAAAGATTCATAATTTCATTGAAAAAAGTGATGCAATTCAAAAGTGATGCAAATTCTATGGTGTCGAACTTAAACACTCAAACATGTGCTTATTTTTGTAATGAATTAACAGATTTCTTTCCAAATAGTTGCATGTTCTTGTGTCATTCACTTTCTTTAAGAAGGATTCAATCTTTTAATAGGAGTAGTGGTACTTTTTTCCCTTTTAGAGATACATTTATTTTAAATATCAATCTTGACGAGGTATATGATTAGTATGTCAAGACAATCCAAAGAATATGGAATCTCTATATTTTGTTGTAAATCTTGTTCTTGTTATTTGAAAGGAAAGGTGAACTACCCAATAATATAGTAATTTATATAAACAATTTATAATTGTAAACCTAAAATATATCTATATTAAAAATATCACTACTTAACATTATTATTACACTTTAGTTAAATGAATTAAAAATATAATTTAATTGAGAGTACGATTAGTTTTACAATGATTAAACTCCCACCCACCTCTTGGTCTTGATGATTTGATAATTAATATTTCACAATATCAAAATGATAATAGAGCACATAAGTATTTTAATGTCTTTGCTAAAATTTTAAGCGAGTGTTTCTGTTATGTTATGTTTAAGGTATATTTTCATTGATTTTAAAAAAATTAACTCTGTCTACTAACAAGGAATTTATTCTTGCTTAAAATTTTAGGGGAATGGTTAAAATTTTAGGGGAATATTGTATATTTATTAAATTTTAGAGAGGTTTGTCAATTTTTTTAAAAAAAATCTATTATATTTGTTAATACATTTACAAGGAATGCCAGTATTGTTTCATGTACATCTTAATGTGAAACTGCTCTAAGCCTTGCAGCAGACAGGAGTGGAATAAGATAGCCAGAGGAACA
>VDFB02167094.1:0-36541 GCA_007258455.2 Sequoia sempervirens
TATAACAATTAAAAAAATGATTAAAACGTGAAATAAATAGAAAAAAAACATGCTAAATTAACACATTTCTTTCAAATTTTCAATAAAAAAATAAAAAAATGCAAAAAAATGGCGTTTAGGTGGGGTACCTGTAGTTGGTCGTGGGGTCGCTGTCGCCAATACTCGGGATCCCATCCGCGGAGTAGTGAAAACTATTTTTTTTAAAATAAATAGTAGTATAAAATGGGATCCCGATTTATAGAACTTGGGATCCCATTATTTATAAATCGGGATCCCGTATTTTATAAATCGGGATCCCATTTCTTATAAATCGGGATCCGTTCTATTTCCATTGGTTCAGAATCCTATGGGAAACGGGATCCCGATTTTTAAAAAGCGGGATCCCGTTTCGTCTCAGGCTCGGGATCCCGAATTTTTAAAAATCCCGGGATCCCGTTTATTTAAATCGGGATCCTGTTTCCCAATGCCATTTCAATTTTTTGGTTAAGGGAAAAAACTTCCATGTTTCGTGGACTCAATTTTGTGCACTTACCCTGAAGATCAATTGGAGAGAAAAAATTGCAAAAGTTGTCAAAGTTGCAAAGAAAGTTATCAAATCATGGAAATTTAGCTACAAGATTTATTTTTGGCTTTCGGATAGTACCCAACTAGAATCTAGGAGTGTAGATTGAGAGGAACAAAACCCACAAACCATTTTTTGAGAGCCCTAGCCAAGACCCATTTTCCATGGGGCGAATGAGTCCTTAGTTAGGTCTAAAAAAAGCACTTTTTGCAATAGGTACACAAAATTTGACCATCTTAAAACTTTCCTTTTGATTGCTATATTAGTTAGTTTTAATTTAAATGTTACTCATTTACACATCATAGCACACATATTGAATGAAATATAAAAGAATAGGAATTTCATCATTTGGTTTCATTTTGTGAACAACCTATTTTTCTTCATTTCAAAAAGTATCACAATAGGTTGCATATTAGTGCTATTAATATGATTGTGAGCACCATCATTCATATGATCTTCTTTCATTATTTTCTTAGGTTGTGATAGGTAAGGTTCAACTTCAAGGTTTGGCAAGGGTGGAAGGGTAGAGTCGAGTGATGACGAGGATGGATGATTGGCAGGTAATTCATTGGAGTTGGATTGGATGTATGGATGGTCAATAGGTAAGGTTTCACACTTTTCAACACATTGGTAAGCCATACTATAATGTCTTCATTTACTCTCTTTTGCACTTGTATTTTTCCTTGTATGATTTTTAGCTTTTGAAAGGTTAATTGAGGTGTTCCCCAATGTTGGTTCCCTTTCTTCCTTTTGAAGAGGAACTAAAGGAACCACCATGGGTTGGGAGAAAACTATATTCTTATGTTTTGGTCTAAAGACTTTTTTTTCTTTTGGAGGCATAAATTTGATTACATTGTTATCTCTGGGTATTTTATAGGATGGTGGAGGTGGAATCACATTATATATGCCTAGTGGTTGATGTCCAGGATACCTAGTTCAAACTGAGGTTCATCCACTAAATGTGGAGTAAGAGTATCAACCATTGAAGTCACTATAGGCCAAGGAGCCTCGGGTAGGATATTACTAAAGGATAACTCAACTATACACTTAGTTTTAAACTTTTGATATGATATGAATAAAAATTCTTCACAACGTTTAACAGTTTTAATTGGTTGAGGCTAAAAATAATCCAAGGAAAAATTTCCACAAGATGTCAAAGTTTTAAATCCACTATGATAAGTAGTATGTATTTGTTCTTCATTTGGAAACTTAAGGTATTTGTGAATATCCAATAGGACTACCTTCATGGAGCTTAGGCATGAAAAACCTAACTTCAAAAAAAATTGGTTCAATGTTGTAATTATGGTAAATGAAACATATAATTATTTAGGTCCAACTCTTATTGGAATATTTATCACACCAATTATATGGAAAACATAACCATTGCGATCCTTTAACTATGCTTTCAATTTTTAAAAATCATCCTTGTAAACTTCATACACATATAATGATTCTTCAATTATCACATTCACTTAACACACGTGATCAATGAGTATCCCCCTTGTGGGTTTATCATTGATTTTGGTGATGATATAAAGAGGACCATCGAATGCATTTATAGATGCACCTATATGTGTAAAATCAATGTCAGGAAAAAAAAATTCTTCCCTTACGAGGTTAGACTTCTATCATATTTACAAATTTAGATAAATCATTATCATCTTCTTTATTATCACTGCTTTGCACAAAATTTGTTGAATGACTTGGCAATGGGTTTGCAAATATTTGTAATTTTTGATTAGGTGGGGAAAATGATTTATTTCCTCTGTCATTAATTTCAGACATGTAACTAGATTTGATTAGATTCAATGAGGTCTTGCTCTTAGTGTTTAAGACATGCACATCTTTCGGTATCATGTCTAGGTGTATGATAATATTGAAAATTTTATTTTGCATTAAATTTTGGTGGTAAATATTTTGGTGTGTCAACTAAGACCACCTATTAACTAGTGCATCTTGGCCCTTGATTTCAATCCTCATTCAATCCTAGCCATCCATTAACTAGTGCATCAAGTGGCCCTTGATTTATCTCATGGAATCTCTATAAATGAGATGCCTTACAGATCCCATTTGCATGAATTCAATCTTATGCTACTATTATACTACTAAAATTGAATCATCTTGATCACACTTTCATGCTATTGGAATCTTCGGCAACCACATCCAAGCTATCAACACATAAACATACTATGCTTGATCTTTTTGAGGTTTAAATGTATTTGGTTTGAATAGGATAGATTTGATGCACATTTCATTTATATCATTTGTATGCATACACTTTTCACCAAGTATCATCTTGTATGACATACACATGGTGATGTTGAAAGATAGATTACTAACATCAATAGGAGGGAAAGAAACATATCTATTGTAGTGGCCTATAACCGTGTATCAATAATATAGCTCACATTTTTTTCTCACATATTTCAAGGAATCAAGGCTCTTGGGGCCCAACATTTGAGATGATACCACTTTATGAATTTACTTCCAATAAGGTCTATAGTGTTGGAATATATGCTCTAAACAAAATCGTAGATGTGTCAATAAGGAACTATAGAGGTGTCTTTAGTTCCAGTTTGCTATCAATAGATGTCCAATTTTTTGTTGAATAGCTCCAATTATTTGTCATCATAATTAGCATAATTATAGAAATTTTGTTGAGTGTCTATAACTATAAAATATGTATTATTGTTGATGAATAAAAAATGAGTTTACTTGCAGCTCCATTCTCTATATTTATGTTGCTACATTATATTTTTCTACTTGATATCAGATCCATCGTGTGCTCTTCTCCTTCTTGTTGTCTAATATTCTTTTTTAAAGTCTTCATGATAATTTGAATGTTGTGTGTGGTTTGAGGTTTCATCTATCATGAGATTTTTCATTCTTAAGAAGAGTTGAATGATAAGAGGAGTATGTTGTTACTAAGAAGAAGCCTTTATTTTCTCTTTGCCTACTCATCTTCCTTTACTCAAGAGCAATGAAGTGCCTCAAGTTTGCAATATTGGCCATGTATTTTGGTAACGATAAGAAGGATATAAATTTATTAAAGAAAAGGGATCTATAGCTATTGCTTCCCATATTAAGGAGGAAAAAATAATACATGGATATTAAAAGATGAATAGTAATATGTATCAAGCCGAAGTTAGGTGAAATGAGCACTACCTAAGGTGCTTCCCTATAAGAAATTATGTAATTTAGTCAAAGTTTTGTGGCCTATCCAAAATTAATGAGGAAAATAATATAGGATTCTCAAATTTAGAAGGCGATTAATAAGGTTTCTAAGGCTCTTGATGTTACTAGTCTTTCTACTATGAAACATTCACAAAGGTAAATAAAAAATTTATTTTCTTAACAAATATTTCTGAAAATGGAAGTACCTTTAAAAAATTTAATGGTCATAATTTTCACCATGGAAAGTGAAAATGAAAATGCTATTGATGAACAATAATTTATGGCATATAGTGAATGGTACAAAAATAGTACCTACAGATGCTAAAAGAAAGATTGATTGGGAAAGAAGAGATTAAAAGACCAAGTCCATTATTGGCCTTGCTCTTTCAGATTTGGAATTACATCATGTTGATTTGGAAAAATCATCTAAAGAAATGTGGGATAATTAAATAAGTTTTTTGGAGGAAGAGAAAAAAATGCAAAGTTCTTTCTAGAGATGCAATTATTTAGATTCAAGGTGTCTGATGAAATTACTATGTCTAACCACATGAGCAATCTGAGATCTTTGATTAAACAACTAGTAGAATTTGGTGTTGTGGTAGATAATGAGGATTCTAAAGCTATCTTGTTAAGTAGTTTTCCTTAAAAATATAGCAGTTGTTTTTACTCTCAGTCAAATTCCTTCACAAACTTTAGAAGACATGATTTTAGTACTCTTAGTTGAAGAAAAGAGAAAAACTATAGGAGATTCAAGAGGAGATACTCAGTAAGAACTTGCAGTATACTCAAAGAAAAGGATGGGAAATATAATTTCAAGTAAGAGTGATATTGAATGTTACTACTGTAAAAAAATAGGTCATACATCAATTATTTGTAAAATTCATGCTAGTGATCTTCTCAAAGAGAAAGTTAAAAAAGTAGTAAATATAGTTGTTATTGAAGAGCCACTAGATAATACTAATGATAACTCCATTGAAGATGGACCAATTATTTTATTTTGAAGAGATCAAAACTTTGAAGACAAGGAGGGATGTAGTAGAGAATAATTAGTTACTCAATAGTCTAAGGTGTTTGTGGATCAAACAAACTATACCTCATGTTTTTTTTTTATATGTATTTATGTGAGGATTGGTTTTCCAATGATTTAGATGGGGATCCAAAATCTAAAAGTTTAGCATCATACCTTTACGAGGGTGATGAGACATTTCATGTGCAAATGGTATCCAAAGGTGTTGGGAACTTAGGAGCAGCTTGAAGAACAACTTATAAACATTATATTTGTATTATTATTTGTGTTTAATGTTGTAGCCTTAAGAGGGGGTGTTGGAATATATGCTCCAAATAAAATTGTAGATGTGTCAATAAGGAACTACAGAGGCATCTTCAATTCCAGTTTGTTGTCATTAGATTTCTAGTTCACTATTGAACAAATCCAATTAGTTGTCATCATAATTAGAATGATTATAAGTAGTTTGTTGATTGTTTATAGCTATAAATATGTATTATTGTTGATGAATAAAAAATGAGTTTATTTATAGTTCCATTCTTTGTATTTTTGTTGCTATTATAGTTTTCTATTTCATACATAGGAAAAGACAAGCTTACAAAGTCATACAAGACACACACATTGTTGGAACTGTAAAAATCTAATGATCTTTTCATGTTGTCCATACCCATGCATTTTCCAAATGAGCCCTACCTTGAGCACATTTTCCTCTCTTCATGATATTTTTACCCATATTTTGCATATATTTATCCCATGGATCCATCAAATCTGCATTTTTCACATTTTGGTTCCATATCGGCATGAGATGGTAAGGGTCTCCCCAACCCATATTGCTTTTTTGTTGATAAACGTCTGTGTTGCCATCGGCAAGACGTTTTTGATGTCATGGCGACTGGATTTTACCTACAGGTTGCTTTTAGCAAGACTTTCTCATTGTTTCGGCGACTATGGAGGATTCATATTGGAAGGAGTTATACTGTCGAAATAGGGTCACAGTGAGATTGTTATGTCTCACTGACCGGAGGTTGAATGAGAACACATCGGCAAGAGTTGCAACATTGATATAATGTCATAGCGAACCCTTTGGGTCTCGCCGATAAAACACAATGACTCCGTCGTGAGAAAATCGATTTGTCTCGACGAAAGTGAATAAAACAAAAGATACTGTTCGATAAGACTTATATGACTTTGGAGTATGGTCTTGGCGAAGTGCCAGAGGTCTCACCGATGGAACGCAAATGGGACTTTGTCGATATGAAAATAATGTTGTCTTGGTGAACATGAATGATCACAAGGGCTTTCGGGAGGACATAATATGCTCTTCATTGGGTCTCTCCAATAAAAAGGGCATAAGGTCTCTGTCGATGTGAGATTTGATTTCTCTTGGCGATCTAAATGTGCTCGGGATGTTTCGGTATGACTTAGTGGATTCTTTGGGACCTCTCCCCAATTTTGAATTGTCTTGGCGAAAGAGAATAAGACAAAAGGAGCGACTAATGATATAATTGCCTTTGGCATACTTGTTGACCTGTCTCGGTGAATGATTAATTGAAACTCATATACTATTGCAGGCCGATATGAAAATGCCTGATTGTAACGGTTGGCCAACATGGGTTTTGGCCGACATGTGAGCTCGAAGCGATGTGATTCCTAATGCTGGTGTATAAATATGCATTCCCAATTGTAATTGAATCATCAGATTTTAGATAAATACAGTAGGTAGTTTAGGAATGGATACAGTATAATAAAGTTCTCATATAAGAGACTGTGATGCATGTTTTCAAATGGTGATTTCAATGAAAATCAGTTGGTGTGGCAGTTTATTTTTGGTGTCAATTATATGTTGAGTTTATTGAAAAGTATTGCTAAGTTGTCTCCAAGTTGATTCTTTTTGGTTGTTTAAATTGATATAACAAGTTTATTTTCAGTTTATCAGTGCACATTTGTTGTATCTGTGTGGTTAATTAATTGGCTCTCTCAAGAAGAGATTAAATCCTTTTATTTGATCACAGTAATTAGGGAGATTCATTTGGATTATTAAAGTAGAGCTTAGTAGTCATAATCCTACATGTTTATACAAGTTATAAATAGATGATATGCCAAAAATTTGAGTTTCTGCCAGAATAAGTTGCCCACTTCTGTTTCATTTGACTCTGCGTACCCAATAAGGCACCGGTCTCTGCATTTCATCATTTGGATTCATTTAGTTTCTTTACATATGTTAATTGAGCATTTTAGGATTTAGATTAAGGAGATTTCTATTGCTATTTGTATCAAGTTCGAATTCATTTGTTCACTTCCATCTGCCATTGTGAACAAACCATTGCAAGAAGGATAATCATAAGTCAAGTCTGCTTCATTCAGATAGGTACACCCACCTAGGTCTGGCAGCACCTGAAGAGTAGAAGGTTTAATTCATTTGACCTTGTTTGTTACCCTAAAGTGTATCAAGAGATTGGCAGCCTCTTGAGGCATCCCACCTGCGTTATGCGAGCTAACAAATTGGCAACTCTGTTGGGGATTACATCAGAAAATTTGGTTGAAGACCATCATATAGAGTCAGTGAAGAAAAGGATATAATTTGAGAAGATTCAGAAAGAGTGATTCCGCTGGGGAGAAGATAAAAAATAATCATTTTCCTACTTTTGGAAAAGTAGGTGGCGACTCTGAAAAATCTTGATGAAGAATATAATTTGTGTATGGAATGAATAAATACACAAATGCAAGTAAGCATTGGACTCCTCAAATGCCTGATAGTACAATTGGAGATTTTCACAATGGAGGCAATGCATATCATGCACAACAGAATACATACTCACCACAGCCACCTCATGGTCAGTAGTATGTGCCACATTATCATACACAATGCAATAGTCCATCGTACCAATATCAGTACCCACCTAGCACCCCCCCTCATCAACACACAACAATGATCAAACAGTTTGATTTGGCAGGGATTCAATTATCCCCTTATCCAATGGATGGTAGTTGGAGAAGTATTGTTCCAAAGTTTACAGGGAGTAATGAAATTATTGCTTAGGAGCATTTAAGAAGTTTCAATGCTTTCATCCAAGATTTGGATGTGTCATATGAAGATTTACACATGAGGTTATTCATGATATTATTTATTGAAGATGTTAGGGATTGGTTCAATAGCCTACCAGCAGTCTCTATTAATTCTCTCCAAGGATTTCAGGATCAATTCCTCAAGCAATATGGGAATCTAAATGCACCAGATGCTACTCTTCATGAATTAATGTGCATTTAGAAAGATCAAAATGATACAATTTATGACTTTAATTAGAGATTCAATAAGTTGCAGAATAAAATACCTCTTGGATCAAAGTTGTCAGATTCTATAGCACTAAGTGTTTACTTGAATGCATTTGATCCTAAAATAGGGTATGAACTAAGAAGTAGATTCCCAAGAGATTTGGCTAAGGCTCAGAAGATGGAACTAACATTTGAAAACAATAGGAGGGCTGCAGGGATAATTGTTAAAATAGACAATCCTAAGGTTCCTCAGCAAAGCAACAATTATCATTACAGATAGGAGGAAACTTACAGAAATGAGAGGCCGAGGTTGCATGACATGCCTTATAATATAGACTGGAAGGACGGAAAACCTATAACAGCTAGGCCTAGAAGCAAAGAAACTCCTGATCCATTGATGAAGGGGGAAACCTACATGGTAAGTAACAATTACTTATATAAATTTTGTGATAAGCCACATTCCCTAGATTATTGTGTTGTAGCCCAAAGAATGAAAGAAGAGGGAATGTTGATGGGAAACAATGGAGAGGATCACACAGCATATGTGACTTCAAATACTTTTCACCAGGTTGAGGAGAGGTACTCATCTTCAGAGGATGAAGGTTATCAGTATGATGTTTCAAATCAGAAATACAATGTCCCTATGGTTAAACAGCAGGTCCTTTTTGACTTAGAAGAATATTATACAGAGCCACATTCTGTTGAGGTGCTTACTCAATGCAGTATGAAGAGATTCACCGAAGAGGAGATAGAGAGACTAACTATTGTTGTAGTTGAAGAAGCAAAGCGTAAGTACTGGTTGAGAAATAGGACAATAAATGAGAAGGAGAGTGTCCTCAGAGGAATTTTATGAAGGATCAGAAGGTGACACAAGGGACTGAGAAGAAAGAAAAAAATAGACAACATGATAAAAGTGAATAGAAGATTTTCCAAAAGGAGGAAGTTAAAGAGTTGTGCAAAGAAATGCAAGAGACTGATCAGAAGGAAGAAAACAAAGGAAAAATATTGGAGCAGAAGAAAAGGATTAAGGAAGAAGGCTCCTCTCTTGATTTCATTCAAGCGTTATCCCAGGGGAAAAGATATGAAGACGATGGTGATATCACGGATGAGCATCTGGAGATCAATACAATAGAAGATGAGACATGTGCAAGTAAGAATAACGCATATGTTAGCTTGCATGAGGAAGATGAAGGTGCAAGGTATCTCTCTTGCATAATAGATTGTGATAGGGAAAGCAATGCATGTTGTGAGGAATCTAGTGAATATTCAGATTTTGATGATGAACCTGACGATTTTGATCTGCAATCAAGGGATTTTTCTACCTCTTATGAAGATTAGGGTGAAGAAGCGATGGGAAATATTGATTTATTTGATAGTAAGCAAATAATACCTCCAACTGCAATTGAAAGTTGTGAAGACACATTCGATAAAAAAGAGGTTTGTACATATGAAAGTGATTTCCAAACTTTTTCAAACCCATTGTATGATGAAGAGTTAAATGAAGATCAGATGATTTTTTGCCAAGGTGTGTCCATGAATGAGTTTCAGATATTTTCAAATCCATTTTTTGATAGAGAGGAGATAATCTCAGATAAACAAAGTAATTATGGCATAAATGACTTCGTTGATAATGTTTCTGATTTCTCATTCTCTGATGATCTTGGACTTCTTTTTGATGATGACAAAAGTGAAGAATGCAATTGTAGTGATGAAAATGTGGAGACTTGTTCACTTAGCTGTGAACAGATTTCAGATTTGTTAACTCCTGAATACCAGGGATGTGCACATGAAGGTGATCTTGAAGTTGTGTGTCCTGCTTACATTTGTTTTGACAGTGAAAGATCTTTGTGTAAAGATTTTTATGACTCCCAATGTAGTTCTTGGAATGATGGTGAAATCTTTGGTGTTGATCAAAAGTCTATGTCCATTTAGGATAAGGTATGTGTTTTTGAAATGTCTAACTCATGTGAAGATGACATTTGTTTGCATGCCAAGGATGATATAATTCCAGCTTTGATTGGTTCACATATACATGATATTGAAGATATGAGTCATAATCCAGTGTTGTATCCAATTGGTAGTGTCAAAGAGGCACAAAAGGTTACAGATTTATTTGTTTCAGATAGCATTGATATAACATAATTTTTTGTTTCTCAAGAAAGGCACTTTGATGACGAATTTTCAATACAGTTGAGAGAGTGTTTCGTAGTACACAATAGTGAGATAGATAATGAGGAATTTTATACTGGATATGCATATATTTTCTATGTTGAAGATAACATAATTGTGTTCCATGATGATGAAGAATTTGAATTGTTGAATGATGAAGGGATTTTGGGCCAAACTGAGCATGATGATTCTCTAAAAATGTGCAATAACAGTGACACGAAAGATTGCATGAATATCTTCAAGAAGAATATGATGAACTCAAGACAAAACTAGGCATTTGACAGGGGAAAGTATGGTTGGAGTTTCAGATTGTAACTGCTCTAGACAGGTGAAGTTAGGACACAAAGGATTAAGGGTTGCCAATGCATGGTCAACTCTTGCTTATCCTCTTTATAATTCTTTTCCATGCACAGTAGTTTAGGGTTTTGGTTCACCTCCATTTTGCATTCATTTTCCGTTCATGTCCATTTCCATTCTGCTACTTGATCTCTCATTTTGTGTCTGGTTTGCTCACCCAAAGATCTGGATCCTTGCAATGATCTTACTATCACTCATCCCTAGAAGGAGCCACTGTTGGAACTGTAAAAATCTAATGATTTTTTCATGTTGTCCATACCCATGCATTTCCCAAATGAGCCCTACCTTGAGCACATTTTCCTCTCTTCATGATATTTTTACCCATATTTTGCATATATTTATCCCATGGATCCATCGAGTCTGCATTTTTCACATTTTGGTTCCATATTGGCATGAGATGGTCAGGTTCTCCCCAACCCATATTTTTTTCCTACTGATAAACGTCTTTGTTGCCTATCGGCAAGACGTTTTTGATGTCATGGCGACTAGATTTTACCTACAGGTGGCTTTTGGTAGGACTTTCTCATTGTTTCGGCGACTGTGGAGGATTCATATCGGTAGGAGTTATACTGTCAGAATAGGGTCACAGTGAGATTGTTATGTCTCACCGACCGGAGGTTGAATGAGAACACATCGGCAAGAGTTGCGGCATCGATATAATGTCATAGCGAACCCTTTGGGTCTCACTGATAAAACACAATGACTCTTCGGTGAGAAAATCGATTTGTCTCGAAAAAACTGAATAAAACAAAAGATATTGTTCGGTAAGACTTATATGACTTCGAAGTATGGTCTTGGCGAAGTGCCGGAGGTCTCACTATGGAACACAAATGGGACTTTGTCGGTATGAAAATAATGTTGTCTTGGCGAACAGGAATGATCACAAGGGCTTTCGGGAGGACATAATATGCTCTTCATTGGGTCTCTCCAATAAAAAGGGCATAAAGTCTCTGTCGGTGTGAGATTTGATTTCTCTTGGCAATCTAAATGTGCTCAAGATGTTTCGATATGACTTAGTGGATTATTTGGGACCTCTCCCCAATTTTGAATTGTCTTGGCGAAAGCGAATAAGACAAAAGGAGCGACTAACGATATAATTTCCTTTGGCATACTTGTTGACCTGTCTCGGTGAATGATTAATTGAAATTCATATACTATTGCAGGCCGACATGAAAGTGCCCGATTGTAATGGTTGGCCAATGTGGGTTTTGGCCAACATGTTAGCTTGAAGAGATGTGATTCCTAATGCTGGTGTATAAATATGCATTCCCAATTGTAATTGAATCATCAGATTTTAGATAAATACAGTAGGTAGTTTAGGAATGGATACAATAGAATAAAGTTCTCATATCAGAGACTATGATGCATGTTTTCAAATGGCGATTTCAATGAAAATCAGTTGGTGTGGCAGTTTATTTTTGGTGTCAATTGTCTGTTGAGTTTATTGAAAAGTATTGCTAAGCTGTCTCCAACTTGATTCTTTCTGGTTGTTTAAATTGATATAACAAGTTTATTTTCAGTTTATCAGTGCACATTTGTTGTATCTGTGTGGTTAATTAACTGGTTCTCTCAAGAAGAGATTAAATCATTTTAGTTGATCACAGTAATCAGGGAGATTCATCTAGATTATTAAAGTAGAGCTTAGTAGTCATAATCCTACATGTTTATACAAGTTATAAACAGATCATTTGCTGACAATTTGAGTTTCTGCCATAATAAGTTGCCCACTTCTGTTTCATTTGACTCCGCGTACCCAATAAGGCACTGGTCTCTGCATTTCATCATTTGGATTCATTCAGTTTCTTTACATCTGTTAATTAAGCATTTTAGGATTTAGATTAAGGAGATTTCTATTGCTATTTGTATCAAGTTTGAATTCATTTGTTCACTTCCATCTGCCATTGTGAACAATTCATTGCAAGAAGGATAATCATAAGTGAAGTCTGCTTCATTCAGATAGGTACACCCGCCTAGGTCTGGCAGCACCTGAAGAGTGGAAGGTTTAATTCATTTGACATTGTCTCTTACCCTAAAGCATATCAAGAGATTGGCAGCCTCTTGAGGCATCCCGCTTGCATTTTTGAGAGCTAATGCGCATCCTCCCTATAATCAAAGAATCAAATCATATTATAAAAAATCCCTAGAATAGGGATAAATCTACATCTTACCCTCTACAAATGGAGTCCAATAATGAAAATTCCACCAATGTACATCTGGGTGAGTGGGCCACAAATGGATAATATGTCAATCAACCCTTATTTTATGAATAAAACCTCATTTTCAATCACTTCATACCAAAGAATTTCCATAGGAGTAGCTATAGTATAAAGAAGGGGAATCAATTTTTTGAGAAAGATGGGAGGCATTCATAGAGGGGTTCATGGTCACCACTTTTACATGAGATCCATGAGAAAGGATGGAGTGAAGCACCAACATAGCAACACCCACACTCACATTGAGAATGAAAACCCTACCATCCAAACCAATATGCACCTTCAATCCCTCTAAAAATCCAACATTTGATGCATCAATAGAATTAGAAGCCCTAATGTGGAGAGTGTGGTGATTGGAAGAGTGCAAGGTAGATAAAAACCCAAGAAAAAATGCCCCACCTAAAATAAATCTCGCCACCATATTAGGAATAACTAAAACAACATTTATATACTTCAAATCATCCATTAGATTGAAACTAGTGTGGGTCACATCATCCAAATGGAATTTTTCTTCCAAACACTCAAAAGGTAGCGATAGTGAGTGAGAACCCATCTCTATTATTTCTTACATAAGCACAAAATGCATAATTTTTAAGTACATATGTTACATATGGCATATGTTCAAATATCCTTTGTAGAGAGATATGGAAAAAAATTAACATTATGCCTAATACTATCAATTTTTCTCTATTTTTTTAAGGTATAGCCTCTTCTTCTTTGATAAGATATGATGATAATTGTTTGGAAAAAATAATCTTTGCTAATATATTAGTTCTAGATCTAGAACTAATATGAAACGAAACATTGCATAGGAAATATTCAAGTATGAATCTAGAGGCCTGGATTATTATGCACATAGAATGAGGAAAGGGTTGAAAGGTAGTACCTTAAATTATCTTAGAGAGATATTATACTCTTTCAATTGGATTTTGGATAATATTTATATTGCTTAAATTATTTTTTATTTTTAATACTAGAAGTAACATTAAGCGTATGGCCAAATTAAATATGGATTAATCATTTGTGGTTATTATAGAGATAAGGAAATTGAATGAGATAGACATATGGTTTTCAAGGAGTGGAAGAGATTCCACTTGAAGACACTTGAATAATTGCTACAAGTATTTTTTTTTATATTGCTATCAGGATTCAACCGTGTAGTTTACGAGTCAAACTCATTGGCCCATGTTTCATGAGCAAGATTCAACCATGTGGAAAATACCTCCTACTTATCAAGTATTTGTTTATCAAGATATAGTCTACCACACTAGTTCCACTAACATAAGGATAGAAAGCAAAGACATTAAATGTAGGAAAGAATGTAATCCCGTTGAATACTAACATGACATGCAATTGACCAATTTTAATAAAATGTATCCAATATTTATTTATCTTAATAAATACAATTATAAATATTTATTTTGAATAATTATAGCAAAAAAACATATTGATATGGTAGAAATATATAAGTAGATAATTATATCTTGTATTTGATACAAAACACATTGAAGTAAAAAATCCATTCAATATTAGCATATTATAAAATCTACCAAATTTAACAAATATCTTCTATTATTGATTTTTTAAAATTAAGTGTAATAATATTATGATGTCTCCGTATACTTATTTATGCCGTGAACTCCTGACTAGATAATACAAATGACGTCATACTTAACGAATAATATATCAGTACGTATAATTAAAAATAATTGAACTGTGACATGCTTAACTTAAAATAATCATTTTCTGGGGTGGAATCGGTACCCCGCAAGTCGTGGGTTTTATATTGTGTTTAAATTTAGAGATTTCTGGTCTATAATTTGGGCCTTCGTTTTCTCACACGTTTTCCAAACCTCTGGTTTTTATTCATTGTAATGCATTAGGAATCTCATTAGTAAATGTGGAAATTTTGCAAATAGGTTGATTGGATAGTTTTCAAAAGAACACCCAAAAAATTGTACATATTTTACATTTGACAGTTTCTCCATTGGTGGATTAGAAGGAACGCTTGACGTGATGCAAATGCAGGGTCTCTGCACATTCCCAATCATGCGAGTAGGCATTAAAAAGTTTAAGTAACTTGGTCGATTTATCCCTCGTTTGCTCACAGCATCCCAACTGCACTAACAACAGCAACTTCTCGAAGGCACCCACATGCAACGCCTCCCGCGCGGCCCCGCCGTCGGAGGAATTCTGGCAAATATTCCACAAAACAGAGACTGCTAATTCGGTGGCTGAATCAGACACTCTCAACATCTTCTTGACAACCACTGGTAGAGTTAAAGCGTGGGCAGAAGCAGCCGCTCGGCCCTCCGTGCAATAGCAAAGGATGTCCAGCGCCAACAATGCCCTTTCACAAATTCTCCGATCTCCGTCTACAAGCATTTCCACCAGCAATGGAACAGCCCCCACCTGGACGACCTTGGTCCTGTATCTTTGCCTCAGGGCAATGTTGTTTATGATGGCCAGGCTTGATTTTGTGGCGGCTGGGCATATGGGCTCTCTCAGAAGTTGCACCAATCCCTCTGCCAATCCTTCGCCTTTTCCAATCATGTCTCTGTATTTATCCTTAGAAACCATTTCCCGAAGAATTGTAACAGCACTGTTCTTTGCCTCGGGATTGCCCTCTCGGAGATTGTATACAAGACAAGCAATGGCGTCGGACAAGGCAAGCGAATCCAGGGCCTGGGAAGTCAAGGGCAAGGTCATAGTCAGAGCCCCCAGAGCCTCATCGCAAATCTCTACTGATTGTTGCGACTGATTCAAAGCTTGAGCGCTGTGCTTGGCAAAAACGGAAGCGAGAACAGAGGATGCATTTGAAGAGGCGATGCATTTTTTATTCCTATCACTTTCCCTGCCCAATCGCCTCAGCTTCCGTAAGGATTCCTTCTCGCCGGAGGAAATATCTTCCAGAATTGCATTGAGTTGGACCGGATCGAGAGGTGCCTTGGGCGTAGGAATGCCTTCGAATCCTCGGCAACTGTTGGCCACACACCAATCCTCAATAATTCGACGGAGAGTGTGATTTGGGACTGTGTCTTGAGTATGCAGAATCTGATTTGTGACGGGGCAGACATTGTTGCCGGCATCTAACCAGGTTTCGATGCTGTGGCGATCGTAAGTAAGGCCGGTGCAGAGAGTAACAGGATCATTCATCAGTTCCAGCGAGATGGGGCATCTTAGATAGCTCGGCACTGTCACTTCAACATCCATTCCCTTCATTCTATCTATACCCAAATCCAAATTCCTTGTTTAAATTGTTTGTTTCAAGCTGTGCGGATATGTTTCACTAAAGTTCTGATAGCTCTATATATATATACCAACGAAAATTGAGTTGGGCGGGAGAAGAGTAAAAGAAGGATATCGCCAAATTGGAAATCAAAGGTAAACGCGCTGCAGAGGAAACGGTCCGTTCAAAAGCATGCAAGCAACGATAGGCCAGCGACTGGGTCATAATCTACTAATAAATCAACAACATTGAACGTTGAATAAACGACTTGGAACCTCTAGCGCCAATTCGTTTTAAATTAGAGCGGGGATGTTTGCACCCTTTTTTTTAATGAAGATTCTATCATCTAGTGTTCCCTGCGTATCCTTTTGGAGTTCAAATATTAAACCATTCTACATTCTTCTTTTATGTCTTTAGTTCCTCCAATTTGTGGGATACTTCCTTGAACCTTTTATCATACTCTTTTACTGATTCTCCTTTTCTCTACACCGATTCTCTCATCTTACTTACACTTTCAAAAACGGTACTTCTAAAGTGTCAAATGTCAAAGTTCACTTTAAAATATCTTCAATTCCTCCCAATCCTTGCCATTCTTAGGATAAGTTTTCTTGTACCATTCTAATGTATATTTTCTTAATGATGCCATAAATTCAAGGAACTTAATCTTATATTCACTGACATCTTTCTTTTGCCAAAGTGGTTCTAGCAAGAATATATTTTATATGGCCTTATTGGTATCCTTACCAAATATTAGGAGTTTGATTAATGACTTCATGGTGTTTTTGGCTTTCTCTTATTTTGGTTTACAAAGAGGTTGAGTCTCTTTCCTCTCTATTTTACTAGCTCTTATTGTTGTCATTTTATTCTCTCGACCCTTATCACTTTCTAACTTGGTTTCAAAGTAAGCCTTTCCAAAATCTCTTCACAACTTTTTATAATTTGTTCTTGCAAACTCTTTTCTTCCTTTTGTACTATTTCTTCAACTAATATTTTAATTTATTTTATATGGCATAGCTATGGGTCATGGTGTAGGGGTTGTGCTTCTTCATAACAATGTTTTACCTTTGATGATTCTTTCTTATTTCTAGTGAAATTTCATTAGTTAACTTTGACAAATTTTTCCCTAAATTCAACATGGCTTTATTTTATTATTTATTTCTTCTCTCATTAGTTTCCTTACACTTTTATTAACTAAATGTTCCAAATATTCCTCTTTAAAGAATAAAATATTTTAACTTGTTTCTATAAATTCTTAAAATCTATCATCCAACTTGATTGTAATGTTTGATAGATTTGGTCTGATTAGTGTATTTTTAATGAAATGTGGTAGGGATGAAGCCTCAATATTTCCACAGTCACCTACTAGTAACCTCTTGCATTCCCCATATTCTTTTGTACTTATTTTCAAGTTTTTCAAAATTTATCTTTCTTATTTTAAGTGTAAATTCAGACACTTTAGATTCTTCCACCCTTCTTCCTCAACCTTTTTTCCCTTCACTCTTCCGACAACACCCACCTTAGCACACTCACTCTTCATAGTTTTTGCATCTTTGATCTTCTATGATATCTTTCTTCCCTCTCAATGTATTCTATATTTTTCTTCTTTCTTCAGTGTTTTGGTTAACCATGTTAGCCTTCTTTGTCAATGTAATTTCTTCTTTCATCTCTCTTGACCTCTTGGTGTCTCCTTTTACCATGGGCATTTATAATTTGGTCTTACATTGCTCCTTTATTTCATCTCATGGTAGTTATTTTGTAACTCATTTTTAATGTCATATATTTTTAGGGATTCCTTTTGGAAGTTCCCCCTTTATGCCCAACCCCCTCTTGCAAGGTTTACATCAAGGAGATAGTTCTACAACTTATAAGAAATCTCCATTTCTTCCTTTAGTACCCCTATTTGAATTTGGCTTCAAATTTTCCTCTTACTCTCCTCTATACTACCTGACCAAGGTCCTAAAAACAAAACCAATATTAGAATAAAAGTGATGAGACACAAACTTTGGTTTATGTCTCCCTAATTTTCTTACTAATAATGTCAAATTAATATTTAATATAGACAAGTACAAAATGATAGATGGTGATATGGTGTTAGGGAAAGGTATCTATTTAGGAATTTTGATTAATCTTGAGGAAAGAATTATAAATGGTGGATGAAATATTTTTATTATTCTTGAGGTAAATAATATTATAGATCACATGTTATTTATGAGTTGTATTTGTACCCCAAACTCATTAGAAGTAGAGGGATAGGAGGTTAATATATAATGTGGAATAGATAAGTTAACAAAATACCATATAAGCATAAATTAAATAGTTCCTTCACATCGTAACACATATAATATTTGAATTTCATGTATCCATATAAGATATCATTTTCAACATCTTTGTACAAGTCTCCTTCCTACAAACTCTTCACATGTGTTACTTCTTATATATTTCTTATGCCTAGTTCTACTCCTACTATGTTACATATTATTCTCCCTTATACATATTTGTGCCTAATGGGATGTGTCCCTCACAATTTACAACTTATCTAAGGTGTGTATTTTTAGCCAAGAGCTTTGCAACCTCCTTGCAGTGATTTGTGATAGGATATTCGCCTATGTTATGCTTATTGGCATATTCCCTGCTAAGAGACATCTACATCAATCATTTTCTAAATCAAAATCAAATTTATAGAAAAAATTGAAATTTGTAGAAGAATAGGAATGTGTTTTATTCTTCTATCTTTGAGTTGTAACTTAACTAATCATTAGCCTACAATCCTATATGTTAAATATTTTGATAATTTGGATTCACCCTCATTGGTTTTCTCACAATAAACAATCTACACCCTATGGGGATTCATATGGAGGGAAGTGCCTAAGTTAATCAACCATGCAACATGGTGTTCAAATGAGAATGAGGAAAGAAAAACAAATCACTTGAATCCTCTATAGAAGTATTTAATTCTATATAAGGGGAATTATCAAATTTAAATTACCCTTTCCAACCCTTTTAGGTATCTATTCCCTCTTATAATTCCCTATTTTACTATAGTTCCATATTAATTTGGGCGGGTGCATGAAGTTGGTAGCACTTTTGTGGCCAAATGGGAAAAAAAAATTGAAAAGAGATAACGTGAGCGCATTATGTGATTTTAAAAGCAAAAAAAAAGTGAAATTTGTATCATTTGCTTTTTACTATTTCTCAGCTCTGCCCATGGCAAAAAACCTTCACTTTCACGCTCGCATTCTAGGAGGAAGGATTTCTACAAATTTCATCAACAAGAGTTGGATTTTCTTTGCAAATACGGTGCCACGACAACGAAGAGATGCAAGAGGTAAGTATTGTTTGCTATTTGTTTTGAATTTGTTAGTTTGAAATTGATTTTGTTTGTTTTAGGTTAGATTTGATTATTTTTTTAAAAATTTGTAGGAAATCCTGCAAATCCTCAATAGAAAAATCCTCAACAAAATCAACCTCCCCCACCATTCTCTTAATACCCTCCTGGCACTCAAGAAAATTTGAGGAGTGAAATTGAGAACAATAGAAAACAACTTGAGGATCTTATCAGTAGGTTGAGTGATCCAAATGCTTCAACCACAGAAAGAATGCTTCTAGCAAATTCATTGAAAGATATGTTAAGAAAATGTAGATGCAATCACCCAACAAATATCTGGATGGCAAGATAGGAGGCACAACCAGGGCATATTATGCAAACAAATTATCATATAAACAAGTAAAATATTTAAAAATTACTAAAGGTGATTTGTGCTCTCTATTCACTGACCCTAAAACAAATCAAAATCTTACCCTCAATGCAAAGAGGTTTCCTATTCATTGGTGCCACCACCAAGAGATTAAGAACCATTTTTATGAAAGATGGTATATGGTCTTTGATTACCCATGCAATAATTGTGAAGTCCCCCAATATTTTCTTAGGAAACTATACAGTGAGTTTGTATTGAGGGTATGTGCGGGATTATCATGGAAAAAAAGGCCCTTAAGTGGCAATGAAAATTCAGAAAAATCAAAGTTAGGCAACTTGACATAAAAATTTGAATAAGTTATCTATATTATTTCAAAAATATGTAAGAATAGAATATGTGGAAAATTGAATTTAGTTTCTAAAATACTAAGTTTTTTTTTTTTTTTAAAGTCTATTTGGTGAAAAATTGAAATTTCAATGTAGTAGTACTTAAATTTTAGGGGAAAAATAAGAAGTAGGTGTCTGTCTGACCACCCTAACCACAATAAAATGATAATATTTTTTTATAATATTATAGATTGGATGTATGGATGGTCATTAGGTAAGGTTTCACACTTTTCAACACGTTGGTAAGCCATAGCATAATGTCTTCATTTACTATCTTTTTCACTTCTATTTCTCCTCGTATGATTTTTAGCTTGTGAAGGGTTAATTGAGGTGTTCCCCAATGTTCGTTCCCTTTCTTCCTTTTGAGGAGGAACTGAAGGAACCACCATGGGTTGGGAGACAACTATATTCTTATGTTTTGCTCTAAATACTTGTTTTTCTTTTGGAGGCATAAATTTGATTACATGGTTATCTCTGGATATTTTATAGGATAGTGGAGGTGGAAACACATCATACATGCCCAGTGGTTGAGGTCCCGAATAAATAGTTCAAAATTAGGTTCATCCACTAATTATGGAGTAAGAGTATCAACCATTGAAGTCACTATAGGCCAAGGAGCCTTAGGTCGGATATGACTAAAGGATAACTCAACTATACACTTAGTTTTAAACTTTTGATATGATATGAATAACAATTCTTCACAAGGTTTAACAGTTTTAACTAGTTGAGGCTAAAAATAATCCAAGAAAAAATTTCCACAAGATTTCAAAGGTTTAAATCCACTATGATAAGTAGTATGTACTTTTTCTTCATGTGGAAACTTAACGTAAATTTGTGAATAGCTAATAGGACTACCTTCATGGAGCTTAGGCATGAAAAACCTAACTTCAAACAAAATTGGTTCAATGTTGGAATTATGGTAAATGAAACATATAATTGTTTAGGTCCAACTCTTATTGGAAGATTTATTGCACCTATTGTAGGGAGAACATAACCATTGTGATCCTTTAACCATGCTTTCAATTGTTCAAAATCATCCTTGTAAATTTCATGCACATATAACTATTCTTCAATGATCACATTCACTTAACACACGTGATCAATGAGTATCCCCCTTGTGGGTTTATCATTGATTCCGATGATGATATAAAGAGGACCATCAAGTGCATTTATAGATGCACCTATATGTTTAAAAGCAATGTCAGGAAAAAATAAAATTCTTCCCTTATGAGGTTAGACTTCTATCATATTTACAAATTTAGATAAATCATTATCATCTTCTTTATTATCACTGCTTTGCACAAAATTTGTTGAATGACTTGGCAATGGGTTTGTAAATATTTGTAATTTTTGATTAGGTGGGGAAAATGATTTATTTCCTCTGTCATTAATTTCAGAAAACTAGATTTGATTAGATTCAATGAGGTCTTGCACTTGGTGTTTAAGACATGCACATCTTTCGGTATCATGTCTAGGTGTACGATGATATTGAAAATTTTATTTTGCATTAAATTTTGGTGGTAAATATTTTGGTGTGTCAACTAAGACCACCTATTAACTAGTGCATCTTGGCCCTTGATTTCAATCCTCATTCAATCCTAGCCATCCATTAACTAGTGCATCAAGTGGCCCTTGATTTATCTCATGGAATCTCTATAAATGAGATGCCTTGCATCCCATTTGCATGAAATCAATCTTATGCTACTATTATTCTACTGAAATTGAATCATCTTGATCACACTTTCATGCTATTGGAATCATCGGAAACCACGTCCAAGCTATCAACACATCAACATACTATGCTTGATCTTTTTGAGGTTTAAATTTATTTGGTTTGAATAGGATAGATTTGATGCATATTTCATTTATATCATTTGTATGCATACACTTTTCACCAAGTATCATTTTGTATGGAATACACATGGTGATGTTGAAAGATAGCTTACTAACATTAATAAGAGGGAAAGAAACATATCTATTGTAGTGGCCTATAACCATGTATCAATAATATAGCTCACATTTTTCAAGGAATCGAGGCTCTTGGGGCCTAGCATTTGAGATGATACCACTTTATGAATTTACTTCCAATAAGGTCTATAGTGTTGGAATATATTCTCCAAACAAAACTGTAAATGTGTCAATAAGGAACTATAGAGGTGTCTTCAGTTCCAGTTTGCTATTAGTAGATGGGTACATGTGCAGGATCATCATGGAAAAAACAAGCCCTTAAGTGGCAAAAATTTTAGAAAGATCAAAGTTAGGCAACTTGACATAAAAATTTGAATACATTATCTATATTATTTCAAAAATATGTAAGAATAAAATCTATATAAAATTGAATGTAGTTTCTAAACTACTACATTTATTTGAGAAGAAAAGAAATCTATTTGGTGAAAATTTGAAATTTCAATGCAGTAGTACTTAAATTTGGGGAAAAATAAGAAGTAGGTGTCTGTTTGACCACCCTAACCACAATAAAATGATAATATTTTTTATAATATTTTAGATATAAGTAGAGGACTCATGTCCCGATGTGATGCATATTTTTTTGTATTTTTTTTCCAAGTAAATAATTAATTATGAATTTTTTATTAAAAATTTAAAAAATATAAAAACTCGTGTGTCTGACCACCTTAACTTGGTCAAAACTTCATGAAATTCATTTTTTTTTAATCCTATATTATGTGAAGCATAAAATGTGACACATGTTTTAGATTCAAAAAATGTGATACTGTTTGAAAGCTACAGATGTTTTTCAATCAACCTATCAATCAGGACTTTAGTCGTAATTCAAATAGAAAGTGAATAATAATTACTTATTAAATTCAAAGTAAATAATAATGTATATTGGTGGAAATTTGAGAATATCCTTTAAAAACCCTTTTCATTTCATCAATTTTGGGTAAAAAAAAGTTGTCAGCCACATACCCTACACATTCCCATCATATTGCCAC
This sequence comes from Sequoia sempervirens, assembly GCA_007258455.2. NCBI lineage: Eukaryota > Viridiplantae > Streptophyta > Pinopsida > Cupressales > Cupressaceae > Sequoia > Sequoia sempervirens. Next base: position 23,019 of record VDFB02167094.1, read on the forward strand.
TTTTTGGCCCATCATGATCCTGCACATACCCAAATTTCCAATTTTTTGATGAATACCTCCAATTTTTTGTCATCATAATTATCATAATTATCAAAATTTTGTTGAGTGTCTATGACTATAAAATATGTATTATTGTTGATGTGTAAAAAATGAGTTCATTTACAACTCCATTCTCTATATTTATGTTACTACATTATATTTTTCTACTTGATATTAGATCCATCATGTGCTCTTATCCTTCTTGTTGTCTAATATTCTTTTTAGTCTTCATGATAATTTGAATGTTGTGTGTGGTTTGAGGTTTCATCTATCATGAGTTTTTTCATTCTTAAGAAGAGTTGAATGATAAGAGGAGTATGTTGCTACTAAGAAGAAGCCTTTATTTTCTCTTTGCCTACTCATCTTCCTTTACTTAAGAGCAATGAAGTGCCTCAAGTTTACAATATTGGCCATGTATTTTGGTAACGATAAGAAGGATATAAATTTATTAAATAAAATGGATCTATAGCTATTGCTTCCCATATTGAGGAGGAGAAAATAATACATGGATATTAAAAGATGAATAGTACTATGTATCAAGCTGAAGTTAGGTGAAATGAGCACTACCTAAGGTGCCTCCCTATGAGAAATTATGTAATTTAGTCAAAGTTTTGTGCCCTATCCAAAATTAATAAGGAGGAAACTAATATAGGATTCTCAAATTTAGAAGGCGATTAATAAGGTTTCTAAGGCTCTTGATCTTACTAGTCTTTCTGCTATGAAACATTCGCAAAGGTAAATACAAAATTTATTTTCTAAGTACCTCTAAAAAATTGAATGGTCATAATTATTTTCTAAGTACCTCTAAAAAATTGAATGGTCATAATTTTCACCATGGAAAGTGAAAATACAAATGCTATTGATGAACAAAAATTTATGGCATATAGTGAATGGTACAAAAATAGTACCTACATATGCTAAAAGATAGATTGATTGGGAAAGAAGAGATTAAAAGACCAAGTCCATTATTGGCCTTCCTCTTCAGATTTGGAATTACATCATGTTGATTTGGAAAAATCATCTAAAGAAATGTGGGATAATTAAATAAGTTTTTTGGAGCAAGAGAAACAAATGCAAAGTTCTTTCTCGAGATGCAATTATTTAGATTCAAGGTGTATGATGAAATTACTATGTCTAACCACATAAGCAATCTGAGATCTTTGATTAAAAAACTAGTAGAATTTGGTGTTGTGGTAGATAATGAGGATTCTAAAGTTATCTTGTTAAGCAGTTTTCCTTCAAAATATAGCAGGATTTTTTACTCTCAGTCAAATTCCTTCACAGACTTTAGAAGACATGATTTCAATACTCTTAGTTGAAGAAAAGAGAAAAACTATAGGAGATTCAAGAGGAGATACTCAACAAGAACTTGCATTATACTCAAAGAAAAGGATGGGAAATAGAATTTCATGTAAGAGTGATATTGAATGTTACTACTATAAAAAAATAGGTCATACATCAATTATTTGTAAAATTTGTGCTAGTGATCTTCTCAAAGAGAAAGTTAAAAAATTAGTAAATATAGTTGTTATTGAAGAACCACTAGATAATACTGATGATAACTCCATTGAAGATGGACCAGTTATTCTATTTTGAAGAGGTCAAAACTTTGAAGACAAGGAGGGATGTAGTAGAGAATAATTAGTTAGTTACTCAATAGTCTAAGGTGCTTGTGGATCAAACAAACTAAACCTCATTTTTTTTTTATATGTATACATGTGAGGATTGGTGTCCAATAATTTAGATGGGGATCCAAAATCTAAATTTTTAGCATCATACCTTTACAAGGGTGATGAGGCACTTCATGTGCAAATGGTATCCAATAGTGTTGGGAACTTAGGAGCAGCTGGAAGAACAACTTCTAAATTTATTATTATTATTATTATTATTTGTGTTTAATGTTGTAGCCTTAAGAGGGGGTGTTGGAATATATGATCCACATAAAATTGTAGATGTGTCAATAAGGAACTACAGAGGCATCTTCAATTCCAATTTATTGTCATTAGATTTCTAGTTCACTGTTGAACAACTCCAATTTGTTGTCATCATAATTAGAATGATTATAAGAAGTTTGTTGCTTTTTTATAGCTATAAATATGTATTATTGTTGATGAATTATTTATTTATAGTTCCATTCTTTGTATTTTTGTTTCTATTATAGTTTTCTATTTCATACATAGGAAAAGACAAGCTTGCAGAGTCATACAAGATACACACATAGCTAATGTGCATCCTCCCTATAATGAAAGAATCAAATGATATTATAAAAATCCCTAGAATAGGGATAAATCTGCATCTTACCCTCTACAAATAGAGTCCAATAATGAGAATTCCACCAATGTACCTCTAGGTGAGTGGGCCACAAATGGATAATATGTCAATCAACCCTTATTTTATGAATAAAACCTCATTTTCAATCACTTCCTACCAAAGAATTTCCATAGGAGTAGTTATAGTATAAAGAAGGGGAATCATTTTTTTGAGAAAGATGGGGAATTCATAGAGGGGTTCATGGTCACCACTTTTACATGAGATCCATGAGAAAGGATGGAGTGAAGCACCAACATAGCAACACCCACACTCACATTGAGAATGAAAATCCTACCATCCAAACAAATATGCACCTTCAATCCCTCTAAAAAGCCAACATTTGATGCATCAATATAATTAGAAGTCCCAATGTGGAGAGTGTGGTGATTGGAAGAGTGCAAGGTAGATAAAAATCCAAGAAAAAATGCCCCACCTACAATAAATCTCGCCACCATATTAGGAATAACTAAAACAACATTTATATACTCCAAATCAACCACTAGATTGAAACTAGCGGGGGACACATCCAAATGGAATTTTTCTTCCAAACACTCAAAAGGTAGTGATAGTGAGTGAGAACGCATCTCTAATATTTCTTACATAAACACAAACTACATAATTTTTAAGTACCTATGTTACATATGGCATATGTTCAAATATCCTTTGTAGAGAGATATGCAAAAAAAATTAACATTAAGCCTAATGCTATCAATTTTTCTCTATTTTTTTAAGGTATAGCCTCTTCTTCTTTGATAAGATATGATGATAATTGTTTGGAAAAAATAATATTTGCTAATATATTAGTTCTAGATCTAGAATTGATATGAAATGAAACATTATATAGGAAATATTCAAGTATGAATCTAGAGGCCTGGTTTATTATGCACATAGAATGAGGAAAGGGTTGAAATGTAGTACCTTAAATTATCTTAGAGAGATATTGATGCAGACCCAAAATCCAAATCTAATTCAAAAGAACTTCACAAATTCACTTGTTAGGTACATCTTTCTACCAGTGGTGCCAAACAGCTTCAAGGGACTTTTCACCCAACTTTCCCAAAATACTTGTAAATTAAATTATGGATTTAGACACCCATTAAGGGCTTACACAACATATTTCAAGATCAAATATAACTTCTTTGGACCAGTTTAGACTTCCAATACACTCACCATGGGAAAATCAAGGAAAAAAGGCCAATTTAACAAAGGAAGTACCCTTAAAACTTATCCAATCACCTTGAAACTTTGGGGAAGAAAATTAAATGGTCCAAAACCACAGAATCCACCACTATTTTGCACCTATATGGACAGAAACATTCCCAACTCAAAAAACCTCCTTTTTCTAATGCAAAACAAGGGTTTTGTCAAAATCTTCACTCCAAGGCTTGAAAAAACAAATAAATGGTTCAAAAACATTCCATAGGGTATTCCTAGTCACATTACACACTCACAAACTCAACTCCATCAAAATTTCATTGAGAAGCGCTTCAAAACCATCACTTTTCAAAGGAAAAATTGCATTTCCAGCCCTAGGGCATCACACAATCACCACACAAATGGTTTATTCTGATATAAAATGCATTGATACATATAATATAACATATTTCCTACCAATCCACCGAGTTACAGAATTAGACAGTGGGTGGATTGGTCAATATCTCATTATTTTGCTTTCAAACCCTTAACAATGAAAAAAATAGGGTATTCACTGTATTTTTGCAATTTCTCTCACAAATCAGAAAGTTAGAACCCCAAACCAAGTGAAAATGAAAGAGAACTCATAAAAATTCAACCTCTAAATATTTCAAGGCATTATTGGGTCTGTACAATCCATACAACAGCAAACAACTTTGAAAAATGGTGAAAAAACTCAAAAAATGCACCAAAAACGTGGTATTTTATTGAATATGAGTTATTACAACCTTCAAAAACCCTTACTTTGAGCCTTGGAAGGCCTTATAAAGCATATTAAACAAGTAACCACCCTCAACCAACCATATTCACAACTAATTACCACTTAATGACTCTAATTATGCAAATCAGCAAAAATCAGCAAAACAACATTTGCAACATTTTGCATTTTTGCAATTATTGAACTTAAAAGACCTCTAACATTTTTAGACACCTAAAATATGATCATTTAGACCTTATTTAATCCTTTATTCATGATTCAAAGCACAAGACACCAAAATACCCTACCTTTACCATGTATGACAACTTTTGACAATATTGACAACATTTCAAGTTTTTACATTTTTTTCAATTTCCTCATGGAACAAAGATGAAAACTCCCTCAAATGACCTTTTGAACCTTTTGAAATCCTATCCTTTGACATCCAAGGTGTTGGTGCCCCTGCTCCAGATATTATACTCTTTCAATTGGATTTTGGATAATATTTATATTGCTCAAATTATTTTTTATTTTTAATAGTAGAAGTAACATTAAGTGTATGGCCAAATTAAATATGGATGAATCATTTGTGATTATTATAGAGATAAGGAAATTGAATGAGATAGACATATGGTTTTCAGGGAGTGGAAGAGATTCCACTTGACGACAATTGAATAATTGCTACAAGTATTTTTTTTATATTGCTATCATGATTCAACCATGTAGTTTATGAGTCAAACTCATTGACCCATGTTTCATGAGCAGGATTCAACCATGTGGAAAATACCTCCTACTTATCAAGTATTTGTTTATCAAGATATAGTCTACCACACTAATTCCACTAACATAAGGATAGAAAGCAAAGACATTAAATGTAGGAAAGAATGTAATATCATTGAATACTAACATGACATGCAAATGACCAATTTTAATAAATGTCTCCAATATTTATTTATCTTAATAAATACAATTATAAATATTTATTTTGAATAATTATAGCAAAAAAAACATATTGATATGGTAGAAATATATAAGTAGATAATTATATCTTGTATTTGATACAAAACACATTGAAGAAAAAAATCCATTCAATATTAGCATATTATAAAATCTACCAAATTTAACAAATATCTTCTATTATTGATTTTTTAAAATTAAGTGTAATAAAAAATATTTATTTTTAAGTAAAAATAAAAGAAATGCATATCAATACTTGAAAAATATATGTATATGGACAAATAATTAGCCGATAGGCTATTATAGGTGAGGAATCGACCGGGAAAGTCTCATGTCTGATATTCCAGTTGGATTCTCACCTGCAGACAAGCCGACGAGATTTTTTCCCTGCAGAAGGTCATTAAAGTTTTATTTTCCAATGTCTGTTTGGTGCGCATTCATTTCAACCACGGACGATGGGAGTGAGGCCACTGTACTATGCATGGTGGGTAGGTATGGCGGGGATGGTCAAGGGCATGGCACCCCTGTCCACGGACCACGTAGTACTGGCTTCATCTGTTGTCTGATGCCGTGAATTTCCTCGACATTCTTTTGGGCGGGAAAAAGATGTGGCGTGCAGAGGAAGATGGACGCACAATCTTGATGTCTGGCGCTGGAGGACTATTCCGGTGGGAAATCAGCATACCCTATTTCAGAGATCAGTTGGTGGGAAGGAAACTAACGTACAATGTACAGTCCACTACGACTGGGCTAACTACTGAGACTCCTTCTCGAGCTGGAAAGTAACATTAATGATGAGAATATCGTAAGGAAGAAGACTGCAGATGAATTAATAGCACAGTTCGGGTGCCCTGACAGAATTGTTTGCGAAAAAAATAGTGGCCTTTCATCCCTCAAGGAGCGATCTGGTTGGAGACACATCTTCTTTAAGTTCTAATCCCTGCTAAGATTCATTGACTGGAGGTGCACTGGGTATGGAGGGGTAGTCGAAGAAAGATAAAAGAGAAAGAGGAGTCATCTGTGGCTGTGGCTGTGGCTGTATGGATGCCTCACGGAATAGAGTATGCTTCTCCTCTGCCTCTGGTTAAACTAGATGAAGTAGTTGCCAATCGTGATATATTTATTAAAACACTAAACCATTTCCATTTAGCTGTGGACTCCAAATATTAGGTAACATTTCCTTTCATTAAGTTGGAATGGTCACAAATTTGAGAAACACCAAACAGATTTAATATCATCATTGGCTTGAAAGTAAAAGGGTTTTAAGAGGGAGACCAGTGAATTTGATATTCGTGTACTTTAGTTGTAGTGTCATGGTTGGTTTTATGCATTGTGCTGAGATTTTGTCCTCTCGACGATGGGTGCACATGGTGGTTTCAGCTGCGCTATTGGCTTACTCGCCTTGATTTCTTCTTTCCCGCTCATCATTGGCTGGTAAGCTGCCCCTTATCTTTTTCCAGAAATTGAATTTTCATGGTGTAAAGAATGATCTTATCACAAGTTACGACCAATTGAGCAGTGACTATTTTTGGAATTTCCTGTTTTAGAGTTCAAAGGTCAATTTGATTTGGAGTCACGAAACTCAAGTCTCACTTTAGGCTTAAGGCTCATAGTATATGAAGCTTCACTGCCCAGGGACTCGTCCCAGCCATTCAAATAGTTAAAATCCAATAGTTTTGTCTGTGTATCTAGAAAGAGGGTTTCTCCTTTCCAGTTAAGTATTGACTCGAAGTATTTTCACCCTACAGTGGGAAGATTAAACATCTCACATAAGAATTTTTAGCATATCTTGTGTTAGAGTGTGTTCTAGCTTAGTGAATGAACTTCCAATTAGTACAGTATATGGCAACAAAAATTTCAAAGCAATCAGTCATTATTTTCTTACAAAAAGAATTTACTATGAAAATATATTTTAAACAAAACAAAAATTATAATGTTGTTTTGATCTTACTGTTAATAATTTAGATGGAAATGGATAATACTAATCTTCATTGATATTACCCTCACATTACTAACAATGTAGATACAGGTATGTCTGAGGGTAATGACTGTAATAATACAGATTATAATTTTCGTCAACAACTACAACATTTATATTTTTGCGGTAAAAGAAAAGAAAACACCAAAACAAAAAAATAGCTTTTACCATAGCGATTTCATCCGCATAGCATTGTTAATGTCTAAGGTTCTCTTTTACTTCGGTCAAAACTTATAAATATGGTGTTGCTCTCGATTCATTATTCCTGCTGTACTACGCTGGGTGGCTTACTCTAAATCCAATTCTTAATAAATACTTTTTTATGTCATTGCATTTGAAAAAAGAATTAAAAAAAAAAAAGAGTGAATTTTAATCTTTAAATACTATACACCCTAAAAGATAATAAAAAGTTCTTAAGGCTATGAGAAGAAAGGAAATCGGGGGGTTTCTTAAGGAATTAGATTTTTATTTGTCTATTTTAATATGATTTATATAAAGTAAAAGGAGAAAGAAATATAGATAGCTTTTTCTTTGAATATATTTATAAATACATTTTAGTTGTAATAATTGTTTTATTTTTATATAATTACTTAATGTATAAGTCAAATTTTAAAAAGGTATATACAGGGATAATTTAATGGTATTACACATAAAATGATTATTCTTTAATAAAATCCATTTAAGTTAAATAAATTGAATTTTGAGATTTGTAGTTGAAAAATATTTGTATTAATGATAATAAAAAACATTTAATTCATCATAGCATTATTAATATTATCTTCATTATTAATTTTTAGCAGTGTTTTGTAACTAAATTTGATTATCATTGAAATTGTCATAATAGTAGAAGACAATATATTACATCATAGTCAAATATGAATACATGTCCAAACTTGGTTTTTTTTTAAGCACGCAAAGCAAGTAGTTCATGTTAGTGTTTATTTTCCGTATTCTGCACCGCTCCCCTGGTCTGCGTCTGTTGCCTGGCATTTACAAAGTCACCGAATAGTTGTTAGATAATAAATGCAGGCTGGGAAAAAGGGGTTAAGAGAACGATTTCTGAGATCTGAAGAGCGCCATTCTTTCTGTTGTCAAATTCCCATATTTTGCTGTGGCTTGCGAGATCTGGAGAGCGCCATGTTTTGTGTTGCTTCTGACTAGACGGGTCATTTTGGGATCCGTTGGCTCTTGCGTTGCTGGGCGTCCTCTGCAAATTCAGGCTGAGATATCTACAACTTCCCAGGTTCCTTTCTTGCACTTATGAGTTAGTTTGTGCAGAGTTATTTTATTTGTTGTTATAAGTCTGAGCATTACACTCCTTGATATTCAATGAACTCACAAATCTGCTCTAGAATGTAATTTCCACTATGAATAATTGCTCAGAAAATAGGACCGCAGTTTCATTACGTTGGTAGAAATTGTGAGTGGAAAGAGAAGCCGAGAACTTTTAGATGACCCTTTACTTTCAGTTTTACGGAGTAAGGCCGAGGAAGGCAGATTGTCAGATTTTATAAATCCTGGACTTGAAGATGAAGGGATGGACGCAAAGGAGGAGGCAATTAAAATGTTGAGAGTTGGGATGCTCTGTATACAGAATGATTTAACCAGCAGACCAACGATGTCAACCGTAGTTAAGGCATTGGAAGGGGTGACAGAGTTGTACAGTACCCCTTCTACGCCGCCCCCTCCTCCATACAGTCCATTTCCATCCAGGACCATACCTGGTCGTTTGGAGCTCTCGTACACCTCTCTGTCTTCTGTACTGTCTGGAAGATGATCCTTTGGTTTTTTAGTTGTTGTTTTCAGCCTCGTAGAATTTCTGCCTCCCATGCCACCCTGCGTAATTTTCGTGTAGTGGACATCGAAAATGGTGAAAGAGTGAAAGCGTATGGCAAAACTAACAGCATCCACTGAGTTCATGAGTTCATTCCAAAAACAAATTTATCACTGACAAGCTATCCTAAGATTCTAGATGAAGTTACAGAAATGATGCACCAGTACAAGATTTGAGTAGTAGTTGTATTTATTATCTATCCAAGTAGTATTTCCTTGTGGATTCGATTTAATGCCACAGTAGTGCTGGGTTGAAAAGTTAGCTTCCAATGCCTATAGCAACTTTTCCCCAATATCTTATTTGCTCTCACCGGTTGGCGCCATGCTTGGGTGAGTGTAGCAATACAAGAGTACTGACAGTATCATAAATATATTAATGTGAGGCGAAGCTTATGGTATATTAGGTTAATATAATAGCTGAAGATTTTATTATTTTCAGCGGTAATGGGTGACTACATCGATAATATGTTATCATGATGGATTGCATAACAAAATAAATATTAGTTGAGTTCTGTAGTACTCGGTGTCCAAGAATTATGTATATAAACATATAGGTATACTAAATTCTGAGTGTATGTTTATATAGGTATACTAAATTCTGAGTGCAGTATTAAAGAGCCAGATTCACACTCCTTAACAAATCCCATCATCCATTTAAATTATTGGCCAACATTTATCTTATTAAGTTAATGAATAATCAGCTTTACCGTATGTTTTCACTTGAGAGATAACACACATATGCCCAGATGCACACACCCTGTAGGTAGGGGTTTCCAAGATCTTGACGGGATCAATGCACAAATATGTGTAATTCAAGATTTCAATTACAAAAATATATATATAAAAAAAAACTGTTAGATAGCTACTTGTTTTTTGTGGTGTTGGGGTCAATCGTTTTTCTTTGTGACAAAACATGACGACGACAACTTATGGCTTTTTTTGAAGATGGGGAGCATGCCTTCCCTCTTGATATGGAATGTAATACAACGCCTACTAATCATCCAACCCCTTCTTTTTCCTAGCACAACAAGCAGTAAAACCTTATATCTGGTTTTCGAAAATCTACTATGTAGTGGGAAGAATGTACAACTCCTTCCCCCCCACTCTACTACTTTCTCCTTTGGTCCTTTCCATTGTACATATGCATCAATGAAGCAGCTCACACCCATTGTGATAAAATTATCGAAGGAGCTACATACACATTGTCTGGAGGCACGGTTCGACCTGCTAATAGAGTCTACAACAAGCTTAATAGCGGGTTGGAAATTTCTCTTATGCCTGACTCAAGGGTCTCCCTCTGTGAAGATGATGATTCCATCCCTAAAGAGCACTACTCTTTGACACCCCTCAATGCATTGGTAAGCAAAAGCAACGGTTCAAATGTTGATGCAATTGGAATTGTCACTTGTGTACATCCATGCACCACAATCAGGAGAAGAGATGGGACAGAGGTCACAAGACGAACCTTAACAATTCTTGACATGTCCAACACAAATATAAATGTTACTTTATGGGGGTCGTTAGCCGAAAAGGAGGGTGCACAGCTGTACGAGAAATACCTCATGCGTGAATCACCAGTTCTTGCTATTCGAAATGGGCATGTGTCTGACTTCAATGGAAAGGTGATCAACACCTCATCCACTACAAAACTATCGATTGACCCTCAAATAGAAGAGTCAGAACAGATTAAAACATGGTTCAAAGAAAATGACGCTACCATTCAGGCTTTGACTACTAGCTCCTTTCACATGCCCCCACCTGCTAGAAGCCTGACGATCAATGCCATTCGTGAAGAGGCTCAAAATACAGCTCAACCTCTACAATGCATGTTGGTGGAAACAACACGATTCATAAAAACTGACTCATTTTGCTATCCAGCATGCCCTTCCCGCTCAAGTAACAAGCCTTGTAAGAAAAGACTATCATAGACAAATGATGGAAAGTGGTTTTGTGGAAAATGTAATGCAGTAAGTGATACCTGTGACTATAGGTATATACTTCAAGTCAAGTTGCAGGACCACACAAATATAATATGGGCAATTGCATTCGACGAAGGGGCGACACAACTCATGGGCGTGCTTGCAGACAAACTATATAGTCTACAATTTGATCAAGCTTTTGATAGAAATGTGGAAGAGGTGATTAGGAGTGTCTTCAACAAGCATTATGTATTCACACTGCGTTGTAACCTTGAAATGTACAATGCAGAGCAACGCTTAAAAGCAACCATTTCCAAGGTCGAACAACTAGATTACATTGAAGAGAATAGTTTTTTGCTCAAAAAAATCCAAGAAATCTGCAATGCAAGAGCTCCTCCCCCCATTGAGCCCGTTGTTGTACCACAGCTTGTTGTGGAACTCGTAGGCTCACCCTAGCCATACTACAGACCCTGATATAGTTGCGATGCTCTCTTTACAAGTGTAGTATGACTACAGATGGTATGCATGGCAAAAAAAACTCATGTTGTAAATAACTATGGAAATATCTTTTTCTTTCTAAATAACTATCATGTTAATGCCTTTAGATGGATATGAATATGTAAACTACTGTTTCTCTTGATATACAAAAAAATGCACATGTTTGTTTAGCAACTTACATATGCACCTTTCTCTTGTACCTCCAAACTGCGTTCCTTCTCATATTGCAACATGCATTCATCAACCAATGAGGAATATCTTTACATGTTCATCTACATTTTGGTTATATAAGCATTTTTGTTTCATCTGGTTTTGCTATGCTCTTATTCCTGATCTACCCTGACATGTCCAGACCCACATATGGCAGACTCCTCAATAGGGAACAATGCAAGTGACCCATATAAAAAGGAGGTAAGAAGACAACAAAATCGGGAAAGAAATAGAGCTTACTATGCTCGCCATAGAGAAGAGATAGCTACTCGAAGGTGACAAAAAAGATTGCATGAAAGTCAAAATAGCCCCCAACTAACAGAAGCCCGAAGACTACAAGATTGTGAGAAAAGTCGAGCTTACTATGATCGTCATAGGGAGGAAATAAATGCAGAAAAACGCAATAGATCTTTACAGAAACAAACATGCCTAGATCAACATGGAACAACATGCAACAACAATGATAACTTCATGATGGTGATGAAAAAAATTCGTCAAAGAATAGATGCACTGCCAACCGAAAAACATGCATTGTATGCAAGGAATGTTACCCAGGCATGCACGTCCATTCATCAGGTGCTAACGCAACTTGTAAGAGATGTTTCGCTGAGAGAGGCATCCATCAGTTCTCTACACTCAACAACATGGACCTAGGAGAGCAACCGTTTGTTTTGAAAAGACTCACCCAAGTGGAGGAAATGCTCATTGCCAAAATCAGCCCAGTACTACAAGTAACCCACACTATTGGAGGCCAATATAGATATAGTGGCCACACGATTAGCTTCCCGCAAGATATCACTAACATTTCAAAAGTGCTTCCATGAAGAATACAAGAGTTGGGCATTCTCATAGTTCAAAGATTGCATACAGAAGGTCATTATTATGACTGTTATGTCAGTAGAAGTCATATTAGAGATGTGTTGCAATACAAAGTCAAATATGACCCATACTATCATGATGTTGCAATAAGTTTTGAGCACTTAGAGCAATTTCCTGAAGCAAGAACAAACATATCAAATATGCTACATACCATTGAAACCAATGAAGACATGGTCGTTCCAAATAATGAAATTGACTCTGATGGGGATGATATTGAACGCAGCACAGTAAACACATCGTCATTTATGGCTAGACTTCCAAATAGATGTTGTGAGTTAGAAATTATTAAGAAAATATTAGACCTTGATGACAACACAAACAACATTATAGACTGGCCTGAAATAAACTCATCGCCGATAAATGAATACAATACTAAGGGGTTGCTTGATATGGCATTTCCAACACTCTTTCCAACTGGAGTTGCACTACAAATGCAACCATGAATTAGGGAAGTGCACATGCATGAGTATGCACTCCACTTAATGAGATTTCATGACCATAGATTTGGAAGGCATCCAAGGTTCTAATATTTCATGCTTAATCTTATGATGCGGCATCATAGCCAAGGGCTTGCTGTAGTTTTCATTAAAAAAAATGTAGAAGAGAACATGCCAACCACTATTGAGGACCTTCGAGCACACTTGAAAAACTTACCTGACACACAATTAGCTCAAGAGCTCATGCACTTTGGCTCTTCAATGCGAGGCACAAAGACCATATTGGAACAAATGTCATGCTGAACTAACAAATATGATCAACCAAATAGGGTCTCCCACTCTATTCTTCACATTAAGTGCAGCAGACACAAAGTGGCCAGACCTACAATGTTTGATCTCGGATGGTGTGCCGTTAGGAATGCAAACAAATAAACAGCGCTTAGAAAATGTAGTCAACAACCCCCACACCACATCATTGTACTTGCATCAACGATTCACAATTTTTCGTAAAGAGGTAATTGAGAAACTCCTCAACGCAAAAGATTGCTGGTACAGGTGTGAATGGCAGCATC
>VDFB02167095.1:0-22300 GCA_007258455.2 Sequoia sempervirens
TGCCATCCTTGGATTGTTGACATGAAACAACCAATCAAAAATTAGTTTGTCTCTCTCATATTAATATATATTACCATTATATTAAATATATATTATATTAATTATATTTTGTATTATATAAAAATATACTTATTATTAATTATTAATTATAATAATTTTATACGTATTTAATAATTTTGTTAAAGAATATAATATATAATTATAATAAGTTGAATAATTATATTATTTATTATGTAAAATATAGCTTTAGAATATATACTTAACTATATTGTAGAATATTAAAACCTAGCTAAATGGCACCAAAATTTTGAACTTAATTAACATATTGTAAAAGCTAATGAAACCAGGTTGTAGCTCGTCAAATTGGAGAAGTGAAAGGTCAATTCCAGCGCCAAGGAAGAGTTTGGAGTAGTGAAAAAAAGGGCAATGCTAGCGCCGAGGAAGAGTTTGGAGTAGTGAAAATAAGGTCAATGCCAGCGCCGAGGAAGAGTTTGGAGTTAAAATAAGGTCAATACCAACGCCGATGAAGAGTTTGGAGGAGTGAAAACAAAGTCAATATCAGCGCCGAGGAATATTTTGGAGGAGTGAAAACAAGGTCAATACCAATGTCGAGGAAGAGTTTGGAGTTAAAACAATGTCAATACCAGCGTTGACGAAGAGTTTGGAGTGAAAACAAGGTCAATATTAGCACTAAGGAAGAGTTTGGAGGAGTGAAAACAAGGTCAATACCAATTCCGAGGAAGAGGTTGAGGGCACTCAGGGAAAATCAATGACCAAGGGGTAATGAGTACTATAAGTTTGGCACCCCCATTCTCTTTAACCTTCAATTTTCATGCCTATTTTCCAAAGATCTTCTCGTACATTGGCACCCCCATTCTCGTAAAATGGTATAAGATAAGACAGAAAAAATAAAATAGCTTATACAGAACATATCCACCTACAATCCCATTCAAGCATTTTAATTAATTCCTTGAATTAAACCTAAAACAAAAATCATACACACCACAACATTGAGATGAACGAAACAAGGTCCTTGATCATTTTATTCAAAATTTAGATATGCTTGTACAATGGAGAGACATGAGTTTGAATTAATCATATCAATTCAAATTCCAATATTGTCATAAAACATTAAATCCTCATGAATTCAAAACCTACTACAGAATGACTCAAAACCTAAATTGCATTTTCCCTAAAACCATCAAACTTTACAATTTTCTCTGTGACTCTAGACTTGACCAAAAATATCTAACTTGCTAACCCGTAATTTTTTTCTTGAAATCCTTCTTATAGAAAAAGGAGGAGAAAACAAGCATCGAGCCAGAAAGCACACATGTCACCAGCCAATTAGACCGCCTTGTGATATTCCAAACAAAATTTACAACAATCTCCCCAGTGAATCTTCTTGTTCATGGTGCCCACTAAGAATGGTTGATGCAGCAACAAAAAACTTCAAGAATTTTACACCTATATTGTCACCAAAAAAAAAAACTGGAATCTATTGTAACTACAATAGCTGATTTGTCAACTGTTAGCAGCCTACTCCTTTTAAATCTTCCTCAGTTAAATATACATTTATCTATTTCGGTATTCTTCATCAATTGGTTGAATCAAAATTGATCACCTCATTCAATTCTTGACACTATAAGGTTTTGTAAATTTTTCTTTAATAGTTTAAATTCCTATTTGCTTCCTCTTCAAAAGACTCCAAGAATGAGCCGGGTGCTAATGATTTTGTCCATACAACTCACCAACAAATCATAATCCCAGTTTACCCTATTTTTAGGGTTTTGTAGTCCAAACATGATATAAAGTGTCTCTTACACCTTTTGTGATTACTATAGCTTGTGTAAGAGGCCCCATGGATACTGTTGTAATTGTAGGATGCATGAATAGGGTGTAGGATGAGAAATAAATAAGGTATAGTTGTCCTCAATAGTTTTGTGAAGAAAAGCATATGAAATGAGAGGTTCAAGCCTAGGTTTCAACAAAACATGTATGGGAAATCTTATTTTATGAATTTGTATCCATGCACCTTAATGGGTTGTTTCTAAACACCAAATATAAATAATATACATATTAATATTTACTGACACACACACACACATGTTGTATGTATGTATGTATATGTATTTTAAATGTAAGTTCTAAAACAAATTATTGAAGGCTCTCCTAGAACAATAAAATGCAACACATTGAAGTAAATCATATCTATGTATACAAATGTGTATTTCTAAATGCAAGTGTAAATGCAAAGAGCATATGGTTTTGTAGTGTTATAGACACAACATATCCATAAATTAATGTAATTGAAATTCTAAAGTCTTCAACACATATAATATGGAATCGATCAAACTATTAAACTAAATGAGAAATAAACAAGTTCATCAATAAATGCATGTATGTATTTGTAAAATGTAGGTGGAAGTAAATTAAAACAGAATAATGAAATTATAAAAGAATACAAGGAAAGGTCCTCCCTTCTTGGTAGTGATAACTTCCACACACAACCCTTAAAAGTTATGAATAAAGGAATATAATCTTTGAAGAACTCAAAGTTGATTCTCACCTACTTGATGCAATTAGTCATTTTATCCTTACAAACATTTATAGTGATTACTAGAGGCACATAGACCAATTCTTCATAATAGAAGAATTTGATCATACTTTTCCAATGATGGCATTATGAGAAAACCTTAGGTTAAATGAATAATTTATACCTAAGTTCTTTAAATCACGTCCAATTGTATAAGAGAAGACCGTTGCTATTTGTACCTATATACCATGGAGAAAGGCTAAACTTTGGGCTCTTTCATCAATCATCCTACCTTAAAACACACCAAAAATCTCCTAGCAATTAGACTAGGAAGATTTAATATGACTTAAAAAAAATTATTTCCAAAGCGTAAACTTATGATGACTTAACCAGGCCTAGTACACACTCCTTCCCCATTAACCACTTAGACATATGGAAATTAAATGTAAATTTGCTGCTATTTTTAATCATGTAGGTGTCCAATAAACCACTTGGTGGTGTTTCCTTTCAAGTTTATTTAATTGAATGAAGATAAAAATTCCTTTGATTACAATTAGAGAATACATTTGAGGCATTGGTTGTGTAACTGGTGGACCATAGTCACATTTAACACAT
Source organism: Sequoia sempervirens (assembly GCA_007258455.2). Taxonomy (NCBI): domain Eukaryota; kingdom Viridiplantae; phylum Streptophyta; class Pinopsida; order Cupressales; family Cupressaceae; genus Sequoia; species Sequoia sempervirens. The sequence continues at coordinate 3,152 of VDFB02167095.1, forward strand.
GTTATAAAGTTTGGGAGTTAAAAATTTAAGTAGATTTGATTTGTGATGGACACATTTGGACGGTAGTAACAATAGCTTGCAATCTATCAAGACTTGATTACCTTATAACCTGTGAAATTCTAGTGATGAAATGATAGATTAATCATAATGTCACCTTGCTATCACATCACCATGAAAGAACTTCATCCAACATCCTTATGAGTGCAGGTACCACCAAATAGGTATTTGTCAAATCTGTCTTCCTCGAGTGAGGGAAATTCAAGAAGAGAAGAGGAAAGCGAGACATGTAGTATGTCTAAAAGAGGGAGATCAACTAGAGGTCAAAAGATTAGAAGAAAATTTTGTAAACACATTGAATTTTTTCTTGTTGAAGGGGGTCATGTTCTTATGATGATGAGAGCATAGGCGACATCAAGGTGCCCTTGAGGTACAAACATCTACAAAAATGATGGGTACCCAAGGAACTTCCTCCAATAAACACTGATTTTTGTGTTAATGAGAGGATATATTGCATAACACCATTGTCATTACATGGTTTGGGCCTATTTTTCATGGACGGCATAAAGGTCTATTATGAAAAAGTTACTAAATTGATGGAGTATGTTGGACCCTATTATAGTTACAAAGATTGGATGCAATTGGTTTGATATACATGAAGTATGCGTAGGTATGCACTGTCAACAAATTATATACAACTAAAAGATAAGGATCAAAATAAAGGAGTGGCTATGTACATTGACAGAAGGCTAAAAGCATCGGGGAATATTGTAGGGTTTATAAACAATACACGACCTGGGTCAACAAATAAGCAACCCAATTGCATATTTGAGGAACGTGATGGAAACCGTGTATTTGTATGTGCGATAAAATCAATTGCAGGGGAAGAGTTGATGATCGATTACAATTTGAATCACTTAGTTACAAATACAATTACTATGGGGGTGGTATGTACTATGTACCATTTTACTCAACCTCCAATTAATGACTCCAATATACCATTTTATTCTTATTTTTTTTTCATAAGTCTATTGGTTTCATTTTGATAAAGTTTTTTTATATTTAATTTTTGTCATAGGGGGACATTGATCGTACGAAGAAGGCTCTGGCCTAGAGCACAGATTGTGATGTATCTTCAGGCGCTTCTACCTGACAGGTTTACCTCATTTTAATTGTACAAATTAAATACGAGTAAAATGTTTTATTATTATGTTTTTTTCATAAGTTTTTTGGGTTAATTTTGATAATGTTTTTAATATTCTTGTTGCAGTCAACTAATCAAGGAAAGGCACCAGCAGTAGAGGAGAGCATCCATAGTGAGGTGCAATCAATATTTTGTGATGATGACATCGCTTATTCAACAAACCCTCTTGATACAATAAAGAAGCTCCAAAAAAATGCAATGAAGAAATGGCTAAGTTAATGTTCATAGTGCCTCAAATAGATGAGATAAGAGAGAGGGTTAAAGTATTGACTGAGAGATTACAAAACTTGCAAGTAAGCTATCACGAGGTCTTTAATTATAACATAAGTTCATTCATGGTTTTATATTTTGTACTCTTTTGTGTCATGAACTAAAATATGTGTTGTTTTTACAGGGTTATTTGCCTCCTCATGATGCTCCTAGCCATGATCAGGGTACTACAATTGTTGTCTGAGGAGTAAGGGTTGGTACAAGTGTCCATCCTGATCTTCCTACACATACATCACATCATCTGACCCCATCATCTATGCCTATATTTTCATCTAAAATGTCAGAAACACATACCATGCAGGCATCCATTAGTGCACCCTCTGGCAGTGAACACATACTAGAACATGCGTTAGGACATGTAGCTAGGGATGCAGAGGCCACTAGCACTGGTGATGTTTTAGCAGCATTTCCTAAATCTTCCCGTATTACTAGTATAAGAACATTTTTTATCACACTTGTGGTGACCAAGGATTTCGTTCCCATAAAAATAGAGAAGGTCTCAGGTACTTTAAAATGTTTTAATTATTATTCTATATAATCCAATTGAAATTTACTTATTGATTGCTCTTTTTAGACTATTGATCCCATGATCATTTTGTAGGAAATTATGTTTTTTATAAACATCTAAGTGATATTACATTGGATCTCTTCGTGCCCACCATATGTACACGGTGGAATGCCCAAAATAAAGATTGAAAAGATGAGCTCATTAACCATTTAGTTGTGTTGTTCGGTGATAAAACATTCAACCGAACCAAGGTCCTTAAGAAATCTGGTACCTATCTAAAGTATGCAATGGACCAATATAGGTAACATTTAGAGAAGAACAAAAAGTACGAGCATCCCCCCATGATTTTAGAGAGGGATTGGAAGGACTTGGTGTCCGATGGAAAGGAGAAGGCTGAAAATAAAAAAGGAAAGATACCACCGGGCCAAGGAAGGTATGTGATAGAGAAGCATAAACCTGCAAAAAAAATCAATTAATCGCGATTTTTAAAAAATCTATAGGCTGGACAATTTTTTTCCCGATTTTTTGAAAAAATATTGATTTTTTGGTCAATGATTTTTTTCCATTTCAAATCAAGAAAATCCTACAATTGTCGTGTTTCAAAAATCCCAAAAATCGAATAAAATCGAGCTGATTTTCGCAGCAAAACCATGAGACCATGGCTTGTTGCTTACTATTATGCTTTGATAGATTTTTTCCAAGCATCCATAGTTTGTTTGAGAGCGAACCTATTTTAGGCTTTGAAATATAGAAGCAAGGCAATGAACCGCTTGATAAAATGCTTTGCAGACATGTAGCGAAAAATGCAGCATCATAGGACAAGGTAGTGAATTGCTTAAAAAAATGTCTCAAAAAATGTAGTCTCATGGTGATGGAATGCCATTGACAAATACCATGAAAAGCAGTACCGTTTATCGTCATGGCATTCCGCATCACCAGATCAGATTTTTAGAATTTTTTTCTGCTCAATCTACTTCATCTGTTCTATGTTATTGCTTACTATTATGCTTTTGGTGATCTTTCCAGCATCCATAGTTGTCTGAAGTAACTTATTTAAAGTTTTAATTTTAGCCATAGTACGAAGGCGCTTGAACTATTTGATAAAATGCTTTGCGTATTACGTATGAAAATGCTAGTTAGGAAGGTAGTGAACTATTTGAAAAAATGCTCAAAAATGTCATGGTGATGCAATGCCATAACAAATGCCATGACAAGCAAATTTCTATGGATTGTCGCGGCATTCCATCACCATGAGACCATTACTTTCAGCATTTTTGAAAACAAATTAACGCCTTTCTAGTGTTATTAAGCGATTATGAGTGCTTTTATAGATTTTTTCCAAGCAACGGTGAATTTGTTCAAAGCACTCTGGCTCTTTAGGCTTTTGAAATATAGCAACAAAGGTAAAGTTGAACTGCTTGGATAAATGCTTTGGTAGATAGCGAAAAATGTGGTAGCAGACAACTATCAAATACCATCTTAATATTTATGCACTCAGAGTATGTTTTGTGCAATGTAATCAATCTATATGAATATAACCAACAAAAATCTATTTTCTATAATTAATGGATTGAACTCTGTATTTTATTTGCTCTCAATATCTGTATGCTATGAAAATGCCATTAATTTTTTTAAAAAAGTAGTTTCTGACTGTTTTTCTTCAATTTTTTGTGTTTTTTTGTAAATCCAATTTTTTCCCAATCTTTTCCCAATTTTTTCCCCATTTTTTCAAAAAAATCCTCAACTTTTGGTTTGCCAATTTTTTCCCCAAACAATTAATGCTACTATGTGTGATACTATCAACAATGTAATTATATACTGATTACTCTTTGTTTTTACATAATCTAACATATTTCAAACTTTTCATCAGTTTCCCGACACATCGAAGGCAACAAAGGAAAAACTAGAAAAATAATTCCGCAACATAAACTTTCTGGCTCCGGTGGTTATATGAAATTAGCCACATGAATTGTAAGTATCAATAAATGAAATATTGCATCCAAATTACAATAAATTGAAAACAATTTTGGTTTTATCACACCATAGAAGCAAAATTCATGATCTCATGAAAAAATGTAGGGCTCTGAATTAAACAGAGTTCCCACAGAAGAGGACCTGAAGATTACCTTCCAACAAGGCTATGGAGTCGTGGTTGAACGCCTAAGAGTCTTAACTAGGAAAACACAATCTTCCATTGCATCTGACACGCAAGTAAATAAACTCAATAAATTTTATTTAAAATTGAATACTTGTGCAATCTATTCAATATTTATTTCCACCATAAAGTAATTACATGCCTATTTTTTTTAAACATTCAAGCAATGATAATACTACACATGACATTGGAATGCAGCCTGGTGAGGGTGGAGCACAACGTGCAGATGAAGGTCATGTTGTGTATCCCGGTACTTTAGAGCATGTAGAGCGTGATCAACATGTTGAGCATGATTAGGCTAGAGAAGATCAGGAATATGATGTGGACCCATCAGGTAAAGAGGACCACTCTAAAGTTCTTTAACATATTTAATTGCAATTGGTTTATTAATTAATGTAACATTTCGTGTTTCAACTTTAGAGCATGTAGAGTGTGATCAATGTGTTGAGCATGATTAGGCTAGAGAATATCATGAACATGATGTGGCACCATTAGGTAAAGAGGACCATCCTCATGTTCTCTTAAACATATTTAATTTCAATTGGTGTATTAATTAATGTAACATTTCATGTTTCAACTGCAGATCAGGATTTAGAGGGTGTTCAGCATGTTGAGCATGAGTCTATAACAAAAGTTCAAGAACATGATGTGCACCCATCAAGTAAAGAGAACCACTCTAATGTTCTTTTAATTAATAAAACACTTGTAACAATAATAATAAAACATATCAGTTTAATATTTCTTTCTTATTGCAATGCACTTCGTAGGGCATCCATGCCATGAGCGCATGACTAGGTATACATTAAGATCACCATGGAGGAAGGTAATTGATTCGATAGATGATATTAATTGATGTTAATGAATGAATGTGAATATGTTAATTAATGAATGTTATATGTTAATGAATGAATATTATATGTTATTAATGGATGAATGAATGCTATATGTTATTAATGAATGAATGAATGAATGTTATATGTTATTAATTGATGAATGAATGATTAATGTTATGTGATTGGGTATGGGGAATTGAGAGTGATGTGAGGGGGGGAGGGGCCAAATGAGCTTCCACCATCATGTGGTTGGCCCTGTTAAGTAGAGAATATTAAACTATTCTCAAAATAAAGAGAAGCTCAATAAGGTAATGCACTTTTCAATATAAGAAATGCATCATTTGAAGCATCAAACCAATATGCAGTCTGTATGTATGATCAGTCGTTAGTGTCCACAATGGTACATTTCCACAAATATTTTTAAAAAAAAAATTGTATTGCTTCGTCGCAATTTTGACAAAACCCACTGACGAATCATCGAAAAGGTTCGACGAAGTTGCTATAGCTGTGACAAAGGTTTCATCGTAACTCCTTGCCCACTTTGTCACAATTTTGATGAACTTTTGGTGTTGTTTCGACACTACTACTTGCCCATTTCATCGCACTTTCGATGAACTTTCAGTGTTCTTCCAACGCTACTCCTTACCCATTTCATCACAATTTTGATGAAATCTTGGTGTTGTTTCGATGCTACTACTTGCCCATTTCGTCACACTTTTGACAAAATTTTAGTGTTGTTTCGATGCTACTCCTTGCCCATTTCATCGAAATGGTGACGAACGTCTGTTGTTGTTTAAACGCTACTCCTTGCCCATTTCATCAAAATGGTGACGAACTTCTGGTGTAATTCATCGGTGGATACATGAATTTTTCGTCGGTGGATACATGAAGTTTCGTCGATATTCCGACGAAAGTCCGGGTCATTTTATGATGCCGATGACTGATGAATCTACGTCATTATTTTGATGTTTAATTTTTCGTCAGCCTTTCGATGAAAAAACAGTGACAAAAATATTTTTTTCATTTCGTTGCTTGTCCGACAAATATTTTTCAAATGACCGACGAATGTCCATCGAAAAATGGTGTCAAATTCAGTAGTGTTCAAATTTGAGTTTCAATGGTTTGGCACCCAAATTACAATTTGAAATTCAAATTTAAATTCACATTCAAAAATTAGCACATTTCTAAAAATGCACCAACTTCTGGAAGCTATAACTTTTAATCCGATTGTCGTATTTTCAATGATAATACCTTTTCAAAAAGCTCTTAGAAAGATGATGTGGCACATAGTACGACCTATGGCCAACTACTTTGGGTTTTTGCAAATTTTCTGGCCCATCTGGACCCTCTAAGGGCCTCAAATTTGGCTTCGAATATTTTAATAGCTAAAGGGGTATCCATAAATGCAAAAACATCTAAGAAACAACCAACAAGAAATTAAAATCTTTCTTTTTTGGGTGATGCAAGATTGCCCTTACACCACTGGATACTCCTACATCATATACATATGCATATATACATATATATACAGATATATATATATACACACATTTAAAAATATAGTGGTGGATAGCTTATAAGTTTGCTCAAAATTTTGCTCGGCCTCCCAATTTTTTGGCCTTCCAATTCTTGTGAAAAAGGTGGCAGAGGAAGTTGTTGGTTGCTTTGGGAATAAGGCAGCATTTTCTGAGCCGCATGGATAGAGAGGGCTGCAGAAATTAAATCTTGGTTTACATCAACATTAATTGAAGTATGCTTTGCATGTACTAGCGATGGGCCTAATAAGACCAACAATAAATGGAATCCATAAATGTAACAGTTTAGCCTAATGCAAACAACAACAGTGAATAGTCCCTTATGCAAAACATGGAGTACATAACATTAACTATTTTACTACATTCCAACCATTACCACAAAACAAAAGACGTGAAGGAAACAATATTGTTATCCACACTCACCTAGATGGCCAAACCCACAAAACACTAAAAATGATAGTGCCAAATGCATAGACAAGCATACCTACAAAATTTGAACCATAAATCAAACAATATTGTTGTAAACAAAGTATTTCTATCTACACCTGCTCATATATATAGTTGTAAATATGTCTCTATTTGTATATGCATATACATAAATACACATGCATGCCATTGACATTTCCCTATCTTATACAACTTCCTTGTACATATGTGTGTGGATATTTGGTTGCCTCTTGGATATCTATGCATATATGCATACACAATTCAAAATTTACAACTATCTATGAGTTATTCTAAACATAAACAAAAAAAGGGCTTCCAACAATGCCTCACATACAAAACCCACAAAACACAGAAAGCTCCCAGTAACATACTAACTCAAAACCTTCACCAAGAAAATGCCAACCCTAAATGAATCAATATTGGTTTCAACTGTAACCTAGATGGGGTAATTCACCAAAAACACAACACATTAACTATTTTCCAGCCATTCACACAAGACCCTTATTGTCTTGAGTTTTATTTTATAGTTTACATGTATACATTACTATCCTTCTCAGATAGCATTTACAAAAAAAATAAAAATTAGCGAAAACCCACAAAACACAAGAGATCTCAATTTCAACATTCACCAGAAACACAATAGATTAACTATTTTCCAACCATTCACACAGAACCAAAACCATAAATAAAAAAATATAAACAACAGTCACCAACATGCCAAAACCCACAAAACTATACAATCTTTCCAACAACAATCGACACAACGAAAAAATATTTCTTACAAGAATAACCAAAATGAGATGCACCTCTACCTGCTTCCTTCAATAACACCCCTTCTCACTTGCTTCCCCTTTCCTTCGTTCTTTCTCGACAACCTACCAAACAAGACCACAAAATTATCACAACCATCACCATTTACAACCATCGACGCATGCAACAAAATAGAAGATACCTTCAACCACCTTCACATAAATTGCACAGTCATTTGATGCACTTGCGCCTTCATAAAAGCTTTCCCTTTGCACTCACTGGTACCTTCAACAATAACAAAAACACTCACAATGACACCAAAGAATATGTTATCGATAACTGGATAGATATTTGTTTTGTTTTCCAAGAACTTTAAAATAGATGGTACTTACACCATCACCACTACAGAGAAACCATATAGTAATCAATGCTAATGACATTTTGTTGGCCTCCTTTACACTTCGGTCATTTTACTAAAATCCTCTATCCTTGCACTAAACGCCCACTACCTTTTACACAACAATAGAGACTCAATTCTGACACCTTAAACCGATAGGGCTGATGAAAAAAATGACCACACTATAACCCATCCACCAAGTTTTCCTCGGCGTCGGAGAAGCCAAAAAATGGTGAGGCTAACAAAAATTCTAGGCAAAATTGACACAAATAACCTATCAGCTAATAAATTTTTCAACTTGAAGATGAAAGAAGGTAGCAACATCTTCAACCAGTCAAATGAGTTTAATACTCTAATCAACACATTAATTTCTATCAATATTAAATTTGAAGATGAAATAAAATCCATCTTGCTATTGTGTTATCTTCCCAATAATTGGGAAGGCATTCTAATGGTAGTTAATAACCCAACATCCAAAAATAATGAATCCAACATAAAATGGAATTTGTTGAACTTTGATGATGTGGCTACAATTATTCTCAAGGAAAACATCAAAGTACTTCATTCGAAGAGGCTTTGATTTTATAGAATAGGGGGATATCCCAAGAATAAGGAAGATATAATAATAAAAGAATATCTAAATCTCACAAGATATCTAAATCTAGGGACATCAAGACAAATTATTGGTTTTGCGGAAAGGAAGGCCACATAAAGAGGAATTGTTGGTCATTCAAGAAGGTAGAGAGTTTGTCAAAAGAAAATGAGGTAAATGCAACATATGAAGAGGATGCAGATGCATGATTTTTATCTACAAGTGAAACTACAAATGATGTGTGGGTGTTGGATTATAATTCTTCTTTTCAGGCCTCTTCATACTAAGAATTTTTCAAAAATTATCGAGAAGGAAACACTAGTAAGGTCTATCTTGGTATCAATGAACCTTATGTTATTGTCGATAAAGATGTGATATTAAAATTAAAAAATGGAAATAATTGGTTGTTGCAAGATGTGAGACACATTCCTCAACTCAAGAACAATTTAATTTATGTAGGATAGCTAGATGCTCAAGGTTGTCACATCTCTTTTAAGTTCAACACTTGGAAGGTGACCAAAGGATCCTTAGTGATTCCAAGACATAGTAAATTGGGAGCTTTGTATATGCTAGAGAGTCATGTTGAAGTTGGAATTGTGATTCCAGTTGTGGAAAGTAGGATGGAGCTTTGACACAAGAGGGTCAATCATATGAGCAAGAAGGGCCTTGATAATTTTAACAAATAGGATCAACTTCTAGGTTTAAAATCTTTTGATTTATACTTGTGCATGGGCATCGAATTTTCAAAAAATAAAGGAGGATCATCTTCTTTATTCAAGGGCATGACAAGAAGATATAACCATTGGAACTAGTGTGTTCAAATTTTTTTGGTCCCACTTAGGTAACTTCTACTGATGAACCTAATTATTTTGTTACCTTTCTTGACAATTTCACTTGAAAGGTTTGGGTTTATATAATAAAAAGGAAGTTTGAAGTATTTTAAAATTTTAAAATTTTCAAAGAAACTATTGAAAACCAAACTGGAAACAAAATCAAGTGCTTCAAAACTAATAATGGTGGAGAGTTTTTTTCCTTGGAGTTTGATAACTTTTATGCAAATAATGGTATACAATGAATCAAGATTGTCCCTTTAACCCATCAAGAAAATGGTGCAACTAAGAGTTTGAATCAAACAATTTTAGAGAGAGCTCACAACATGATTTCAAATGGAAGGATTGGGTAAAGAGTTTTGGGTAGAGGTAGTTAATGCAACAATGTACTGGACTAATCAAGTTCTATCTTCTCAATTGGACTTTAATATTTTGAAGGACAAGTGGTTGGGAAGAATAATTACTTAAAATCACTTGCGAGTGTTCAGGTGAAGCATTTGTTCACATTCCACAAGAGAAAAGAATGAAGTTGGTTATCAAGTCAAAATTATTTTTTTGTTGGATACAATGATAAGGAATATGGTTATTGATTGTGGGATCACATCACCAAACTTGTAACTCATAGTCGAGATGTGATTTTTAATGAAAGAGTAATATCATTGTTTCAAAACAAAGGAAGTTGACAAAATAATATGTGTCAATCAATTATGATATTGGAAATAGAAGTTATTTCTTTAAATCACTACAAACTCATCAATGACAACATACATATCTACAACCCCATACTCTACCTAATACCTATGTGCATGATATAGACAATCAAGTTTTAATGTAGCCAAATCAAGAAGATATCTCCATTAGATGTGGTCATTTTGAATCATAAGGACTAGCATCAAATATTACAAATTCTAAAGAAGGTAATTTACAAGAGTCAATTCCTCAGTTGAGGAGGTTCACTAGGGAGCACCAACTTCTTGCTAAATATGATGATTTTTTGCATAATCTATTAATATTTGATCAAGTAGAGCCAAATACATTTAGAGATGCTTCTAGTGACAAAGATGGTGATTATGATATTAATTTAAATGCTCCTATAAGTTTTAATATTGACATCATATTTACCATCATCACTATCACAATACTTCCCTTAATATTTGTTGAAATCCCATGGTGACAAGAGAACTACGAATATCATATCTATTCATATAATTCAATTTGTAAAGGTTTCTTCCTTTTTTGTTTATATTCTCAAGCACGGGCCTAATAATTTTATCAAAACATTAAGAAAACATTGACATTCCTACCATCCTAATTTCCATGAAATAAACCATTTTCTAAACATTCTCTACTCCATGATCCAATGTCTAAAAGAATAAGCCAACTCAACTAACAGATGGAATGGAGAGCGCACATGAAGGATAAAGTATTATATACATATATTCAAATTTTTGTCCATTTCAAGCATAGGACTTAGGTCAGAACTATCTCATTACTATTTAATATTAAATGTCCTCACCCTCCTGTTGGTAGTGACACCCATCTCCTTATGCCCATTTCTCTCTTTTTTGCATTACTTAAGTTAGAGGATAAAGGCCTGTGCAGTGGGGTCAGGGACCAGTTTTAGATTATATTTAGCATTTTATAATTTCACACATTCTATTTAGAATCTTCTTTGTTCGTTGTAGCTTTATGCACTGCATAATAAAAAACATGACTATGCAGTCATAATAGAACTAGGTTTTTAGAACTGTTTATTTTTAAAATAGTTTTCTGCTAATAATCGTGCTTATATGAGCAGACTAGACATTGATTTCAATTAAGGATGTTGTACTCTATTTTTTGAATTGAATAATACAAATTTCTTTCCAGCATTGTCGTTTGCTCTCTATTAGAGCAGATTTTTATTGATTATTGAATGTAATGATTTTTTAAAATTTTAGCTCAACAATTTAGTATTTTCAATTGGTATCAAAGTAGGTTGCATAAATATTTGGCAGGAAACTGCAGGTTAACGATTATCTCTCAGAAATATTAGAATGGCAAATGGTGGCAATTTTTTATTTTAGCTTTCATTGTTTATTAGATACAACTATGACCATTGGAGTATAAAGATGAAGACCCTAATATTATCTCAAGATTTTGAGAATCAGTAGGAGGATACACAAAACTTGCAAATTAGAATGCATTAAATGCTTTAATAGAAAATCAACAAACTCAGTTGAAAGAAGACAAAAAGGAGGACAATCAAGCTCTATTTTCCATCCAATCTACATTGGATGTCAATTTTTCCCTATATAGCTAGGATGACAAAGTCAAAGGATGCATGGGAGGCTCTACAAACTACATACCAAGGATCTAAAAAAATAAGATTGGTAAGAATTCAAACCTTTTGAAGAGATTTTGAAAATTTAGGGATGAAAGAAGCTGAGTCTATTCAAGAGTTTATTACTATGGTTCAAAGTATTGTGAATCATCTTAACACTCAAGGGGAAAGTGTCACATAGCAAAAAATTGTAGATTTTTTTTTTAGATCCCTTCCAAGCCAAAATTTGATCTAGTGGTCATAACCATTGAAAAAATTAAAGATCTAACCACATTTAAAGCTTTAGAGTTAATAGGTTCTTTGCAATTTTAATAGGAGCTTTTTACATCTAGAGGATGTGGTAGAGGAAGGGAAGAGGAAGAAGTTATGTGGATTGTAGAAGCATTCATTGCCAATATTGTGAAAGGTATGGACACTATGAATATGAATGTAGAAGGAAAAATATGATTTGAATAAGTCAAGAGCCAACTATACTGAAGAGTCTTTCAAAGAAGCAAAACACTTTATATTCTTCACTTGCAATTTGGAAAAAGAACTTCAAAAGGATGTCTAATTATTGGATAGTGGTTTTCTCAAATCGTATGATAGGAAAATATGATCTCTTTGTCAAATTAGATGAATTTGTGGAGTCAAGTAAATTTTGGTGATGATAAAGAGGTTGATGTAATGGGAAAAGGTACCCTTAAAGTGAAAGCCAAGAAAGGAGAAAATAAATTTATTCATGACACTTTGCATGTGCCCAAATTATAGATTTTGTTTGAAGATAACTTCTGCAAAATATTTGATAAATTAGATAGCCATCATCTTATAGCAAAGGCTTGTATGAGATAGAACAAATTATTTCCTCTCACATTGGTGTCGGCTAAGATGCACATTCCCTCAAGGCAACCATAGATGATTCATGGTTATGGCACCAATAGTATGGTCATTTTAATTTTCAAGGATTAAGTTTGCTTCATAAGAAAGACATGGCACTTGAGAGAACTTCCTAAAATTCAGGCTAAACAAGTTTGTTCAAGGTGTGCTCTTGGCAATCAACATTGACACAATTTTCTGATGAATAAATCATGGAGGGAAAAATCTCCTCTAGAGCTTGTGCATTCTGACATTTTTGGTGACATGCAAGAGAAATCTTTGGGTAAGAATATTTTTTTGATATTTATTGATGATTTCTCAAGCCATACATGGGCTTATTTTCTTAAGAAGTCTGAGGCACTTGAATGCTTCAAGCACTTTAAGGCTATGATAGAAAATCAAAGCAAGTATTCTCTCAAAATACTTAGAACAAATAGGGGGGAGAATTTACTTCCAAATAGTTTTTTGATTTTTGTAACACTCATGGTATCCAAAGATAGCTCATGAAAACTTATACCCCCCAGCAAAATGGTATTGCAGAAAGAAAGAACTATACCATTATGGAGATGGCATGAAGTATGTTGTAGTACAAAAACCTTCCTAATTTCTATTGTGGAGTTGCAATAGCAACCATAGTTTATATTTTGAAACTAATCCCAACAAAATTGCTTTAGAATATCACTCCAAAGAAATCTTGGTGTGGACACACACCCTTAGTAGCTCACTTTCATGTATTTGGTTGCCCCATATATGTTCATGTTCCAGTTCAGAAGTGGAAGAATTTGGATGCAAAATCTCAAATTTGTATCTTTGTGGGCTATTCTAATTCTACAAAAGGATATAAATTCTATAACCTTGACACAAAAATGAAATATTAGTTGGGATGTGGTTTTTGATGAAGGGGGAGTATGGCAATGGAAAAAAGGAGTTCAACAAACTACACTAGAATAATCATGGGTTTTGAAGATGATCAAGTTCCTCCTCTTCCCACAAGCTCAAGTGGAAGTTCAAGTCCAAGTTCACCAAGTTCTCCAAGTTCCTCTTCAGATGATAGTTCCAGTCCACAATCAACTCCAAGCTCTTCATGAAAGGTACGAAGTTTAAATAAAATTTAGCAAAGGGGCTCCAAAGTGACTCGAGTTGCCAATTTTTCTTTGTCTAGTACCATTCAATTTGAACCCTTTGTGTATGAAGAATCCATGAAAGAACAAGTATGGATTGATGCTATGAATGAAGAGATGCATGTAATTGATAAAAACAATACATGGGAGTTAGTGCAACTTCCTATTTAAGAAAATAAGTGATTGGTTTCAAATGGATTTATAATGTGAAATATCATGTTGATAGTTTTATGAATAAACACAAGGCAAGATTAATTTTCAAGGGATTTACACAAATTCCTAGAGTAGATTATTTAGAGACTTTCACTCAAGTAGCAAGATTTGATATAGTCAAGATTATATTGTCTATTGCTACACAACACAAGTTTCCATTCTATTAGATGGATGTAAAATCATCTCTCCTAATTGGTTATATTGAAAAGGAAGTATATGTGCAACAACCTATTGATTATGAAATTTTAGGAAAAGAACATTTGGTTTACAAGTTAAAAAAGCTCTCTATGGACCGTTGAAGCAAGCACCTTGTGCTTGATATTCAAGGGTTGATAGTTATTTCTTGAAAAAGGGGTTTATCCAAAGTCCCTCAGAGCCAATCCTCTATATCCAATATCTTGGCAATGATATTCTAATTATTTTCCTTTATGTTGATGATATCATTTATACAAGTAATAGCCCATCTCTCATGGAGAAATTTCAAGCAAAAATGAAACAAGAATTTGAGATGTCAGATCTAGGACTCATGCATTATTTTCTTGGAGTGGAGGTACAAAAACAATCTGAAGATATATCAATTTCTCAAACTAGTCAAGTATGTAGTTGATCTATTGAAGCAGTTTAGAATGATTTCATGCATTGTAGTTGCAACTCCTATAGCCCTTGGTGAAAAATTAACCAAGGAAGATGCAAGTTCCAAAGTGGATGCTACTTTATACAAAATTTTGGTTAAGAGTCACATGTACCCTACTACAACGAGACTTGATATTATTTATATTGTGAGCCTCATCTCTCATTTCATGCAGGATCCACATGAGTCTCATTAGTGTGCCACAAAAAGAATCTTAAGGTATGTGAGTGGTACACACAATTTTTCCATTCATTATTCTACCACACATAAGTTTGAGCTAGTTGGTTACACATATTTTGATTGGGTTGGTTCAATGGATGATAGAAAATCAACATCTAGTTATATTTTCTCACTTGGTTCTAGAGTTACAGTCTCATGGAGTAATAGAAAGTAGGCAACCATGTCTCTCTCTTCTATAGAAGCAGAGTATATTGCAGCAAAAGCAACTAGTTGTCAATCCATATGGATTCGATAGATTTTAGAATATCTAAACTTTGTTTAGGAACATCCAACCACTATTTATTGTGATAATAGTAGTACCATTGCAATGAAAAAAATCATGTGTTTCATGCTAGCTTGAAGCACATTGAGATTAGACATCACTTAATATGAGATTTAGTTCAAGATGGGACAGTGGAATTATAGTTTTACCCTACATCTGAGCAAGTTGTTGATATTTTTACCAAAGAACTACCTACAACTAGTTTTGTTGCTTTAAGGAATCAATTAGGACTCATCCCTATTGCTCATGTAGGGGGAGATTGAAGGCATGCATGATCAACACCTTCATGCACTTCATGCAATCTATTATTGCATAATGAACTACAATTGTGTGCAATCTTATTTTTCAGTGATAGTTAAATTAGACTATATTTAGCTTTTTAGAATTTCATGCATTTTTCTATTTAGAATCTTCATTTTTAGTTTGCAGCTTCATGCGTTGCATAATAAACAATATGATTGTGTAGTTGTAATAGTAAGGTTTTTAGAATTGTTGGTTTTAAAAATATCTTTCTACTAGTAATCATGTACTTATATGAGTAGACTAGACATTGATTTCGATTAAGGATTTTGTACTTTGTTTTCTGAATTGAATAATACAAATTTCTTCCTAGCACTGTTGTTCACTCTCTATTAGAGTATATTCATATTGATTATTGAATGTAATGATTGTTTAAATTTCCAGTTAGTATAAAATCTCAGAAATTCAGTTTCTTTAGGATTTTAGCACCACCAATACATTTAGAGGGACAATATTACTATCTTTTGTTGTTCATTTATTATTTTCTATTTTACACCATATTTCCTCTTGTTTAACCTTATTTCTTTTAATGGTTGTAAGGTTATGGAAAGAAAGAGTAATGGTTCTAGACTTTGTCATTTACCTTCCCTAGAAAGACCCATAAATTATCTTTTCTTTTCTTTTTTCTTTAGATATTTCTCATATCATTTATAGATTTTTAGGTCTAGAGAAGTGGTTTGACAATCATGTGTATAGGTCACAACCTTGTAACATAGTATGGGTGAGGATTAACCCTCATTCCCATCTATAGGCCACAACTTGGTGGGGAGGGGAGTAGGAAGGTTTACTTCCCTTCTATAAATGTACATGCAATCTATTTACTTCATACACAAACTTAACATTTTTTATTAAAGTTTAATTTGGTATTACTTCACTAGTTACCTCCTTTAGCAAAGGAATGTGTAACCAAACTAAACATATAGATTTGTAGCTATGCCTATTATATTCAACCTCTAATTTCTAATGAAACAAATACACTAAATAATGCTCTGAGTTTTAAAAAGAATAATTATATGTATATGCACACCCAATCTTAATTACTAACATAACCATCTTATTTTTGAGGTAGATAAACTTTAGAGAGACATTTAAATAACAACTTTGAGAGATATTTGAGCAACAACTCTAAGAGATATTAAAAGAACAAATCCAAGTCTTTAATTTTTATAGACAACACAATACTAAGACAAAATCTCACAACTTCATTGTTTTAATATCACTATTTACTGAATTCTTTGTAACACATATATATGCAAAAACAACAGAGATGATCATCCTTTTTTTCCTTCATAAAGAAAAATAGAACATATTTTAACATATTCGTTATATTTCAAGAAAATTAAATTATCACAGGTTCATAAGGAAAGAAGGAGATTTATTATGATCTTAAATGAAACTATTCTATTTATTTTATAATACAAAAATAAAATCTTATTTATATCTACATTTCTAGAATAATAATAAACTAGCCTACATAAAAGCATTGACAAAAAGTAAATTTATATATATTTATTTTTTATTCAAACAAATAGAATTCTATTTACTTTTTCCTTACAATATTATAAAAAAAACTATTAGTTTGATAGTCCATACAAATAGCAAGGCAATTTATACAATATGTCTACAATTCCTTATATACTTTTACAATGTTTTTCTCATAAAAAGAAAAAGAAGGCTATACCATGGGAAATATTTTTCTTTGAAATTTGAAACAACAATGGTTGGGATCTTATAAAATATATAAATTACAACTATTCCAAACCTACACATGAGCTCAAAATAGCTTCTCCAAGGACCACACCCAACCATTCACTATAAAATTAGCCATCTTGAGCAACCATGGGGATTGGTTACTCCAAACAACTAACTAAAACCTAGAAAAAAAATAACATAAATACACATACAATAAACCCATTCCAAGGGTATTCACATTCACTAAAGGGTTCTTGGGAGGAATCCCAAAGGGGAAAAGAGAGTGGAATGATTTCCATATGGGGATGCTCATAAAACAACCAAATTCATCTCCTTTCTCCATTTACCTAAAACAACTTCACCCATTCACCATACTCATAATGCAAAATAACTACATATGGGTATTCATACCCTTGACCCTCTCTTTCTCTTAGGAGGGTTAGGCTCCCTATAGAGCTTCCTACCTCTTTCAAACCCCAACAAGGGATGCTCTTCCCAAAAAGGTGAACTTATCCCATACACCCAAAATCCCTTCACCACATTCACTTCACAAGCAACATATCATAATGTATAAAATTACAATTTACAACACAATCCATTCACATCTACGTACAATCATAAAAACATAAAGTAAAGAATGGGGTGCTTACCTCTAAAATTAAACTCCAAGAAAATCTGTGTTGAAGATGATCCCCCAAGCTCTCCTTCTCCAACAAAATATAGTCTTTCCAACTTCAAGAAAAATAATAAAGCCTTTTCAAAAACAACCAAGTGAAAACTCCAAAAAAAATAACCCTTCATTTTTCCCTAAACGATAGATATAGTGACCCAAGATTTTGAATCCTTGAATGAGTGATATTTTCCATTCTCTCATTTATCCCCTTAAGCACATCTCCCCACACGTGCTCACACATGTGTGAAAATTTTGAGGGGATAAAGAAACAAAGAGTGTACACCAAGTTCCAACAAGAGATCTCAATTCTCATTAAGAGAAGCTAGGAGGTGGATTAAGGCACTCCACCTTCAAAGTCTCCTCTCATTAATGAGATATTGGAGGATGACACTCTTCCTCTTCCAAAATTATGTCACCCTTATTAATGAGCAATTAAGAAGGGGATATGGACTTAAATTTGACCCCTAACCTATAGGTAATCATCCTAAGGGTTCAAAAATGGAAAAAATACTCAAATTAAAGAATTTCTCCATCCCAATAAAACCCAAGGAAGGTGAGATCCAAAATTCAATATTCAAAAGGTTAACAAAGTCCAAAAACCCCATCTAGTGACCTATCTAGCCTTAAAAGGAAATTAACCAGATGATAAATCATTCAAAAAATTATGTCACAAATTAAACACAATACGAATGAGACTATAGTCCCTCCATATGGACTATAGTCAAGTTTAATATTTCTCAATACATAGGATACGGGGCTAATTACCTCCAATTTCATTGGACATGGAAGAATGTACCTACACATTCTATTCACATGTTAATGTGTCTAATCAAATTTGACATGATTCATAATATTGAATATACATTCAAATTGTATAATCATCCATCCATTACTCATATAAACAAACTTAGGTTTTTATATCATAATTCTAAATCAATTAGGTTAACTCAATCCTATGATTCATCATTTCATCAAAATTAAAAATTCATCATCAGTGGATACATAATCAATCATAATGTCATTTACTCTAAACATGTAGTCTCAATCATGGATTCATAACAATAGAATTTCAAACATCAAAAGTATAATAACATGACAATAATAATATACTTCATCAATTTTCATTGTAACTAAAGTAAACAAAATCAGGATAATAGGTCAATCATGGAAGTGCACCTCACAATGTGCACAGAGATGGGGGACCAAAAAGTGGCCACAACCCCTTTTCAATAATTCAAGGAGTAAAGTGAGGATGTTGTAACACACTTATGTTATTTCTTTGTTAAAAGGAAAAAAAATAAATGTCAAGCTCAGTTGATCC